>JAJJMC010018312.1:0-30841 GCA_023531435.1 Papaver californicum | reverse complement strand
TCGTTGTCAGCGATGGGTAAGTCGTCCATATTTGGAGCGTTTTTTTTGTTTTTGAAATCTCTAACTAAGATGGCCTTGTCTATATGTTACATGGAGATTTTCCTAGCACCAAGAGGTTTTATGTATCTGATTTCACTTTTTGCACAGGTTGTTTAGTATGGATGGAGATTTTGCACCAATTAAAGAGCTTGCGGAACTTCGAAAGAAGCATGGCTTTTTGTTGGTCATCGATGATGTAAGTATGGGTTGCTTTTTGATATGTATATACATAGGATAAAATATAAGATTGAGGATTATTGATCTCAGATCTGGAAAAAGGAATGTAGTGAGTAAGCTGTTCAGGCCCTGTCCGGTATCTGCTCTGCCACTAGTGTTTTTTGATTCTGTAATTGCTCACCAGATGGCCTAGCAAAAATCTTTTGTACTGACAATAGGTCTCATTGTAAGACACGGAAGAAGTGTCCTCTAGTGTGCTCATTTAAGGGCCACTGTGGACCTACTTATGGTGAAGATGCATAAAGGCTTCTCTCCTTATCAGTGACGGAGAAGATTCCTCTGACATTCACTGTTTTGATTCAGGCGCATGGAACACTTGTTTGTGGAAAGAATGGCGGGGGAGTTGCAGAGGAGTTCAACTGTGAAAGTGATGTGGATATATGCGTAGGGACCTTGAGTAAGGCTGTCGGATGCCAAGGTGGATTTATCGCTTGCAGGTTAGTCCTATTGATGCTTCTTTTTCTCCACATACCACTGTTCAAGATCTTAGTGTTTGAGCAATTTGCTGAGTGCTTAAACGACAAGTCTATTTGATAGTGAAAGTATAAAGAACTGCATATTAGAAAAAATTAATGTACTGCTGGTATGGCATGCTTCGATAATTTCCCGAAATAATGGTTGCAAAATTATTGAGATTAAAAACCAAACGAAATTCCTGCCAACAATATTTTCTCCTTCACATTGAAAAGTATGGTTCAACTTTGATGTTTCCTTTCTCTGCACTTTTATTCATCACTCTCGACTACTATAGCTAGGAATCTAAAGGTAGTTCAGAAGCTTATTTATTATGAGGATGATCTCCTCACAGTCTCATCCAGATACGTGTTCGGTATATTTTCTTGAAGTTATGTATCTTGCTTTGGGAAGAATCTTTTAGCTCTATGCACATGTTAGAGATAGTTGTTTTTTTTATAAGCTAACTCTGGACAACTAGTGCTAATCTCTTAACTATGTCTCACTGAAAACCAGTCAAGGTAAGGTTTGAAAAACAAAGATTGACATCTAATGCCTGTTAAAAATATAAGATTGTAATAGCAGGACGAGGATTGAAGTATATACATTCTATTTAGTGTGGTCATATAAAATCAGATGTTTGTCTTATTTTTGAATGCCAATTCAACAGCAAAAAATGGAAGCAGCTCTTACAATCCAGAGGCCGTTCGTTTATATTTTCAACTGCTTTGCCAGTGCCTATTGCTGCTGCTGCACACGGTATAGTCTAGTCCCTTGCAGATTACTTTTTCTAGAGCATCTGTTTCCTTTCTAGTCTGAATTTTGGTCGACGGTCGGACTTATCTATGTATCATGGATATTGGGCAACATTCTGATGCATCAAAATAGATCACTATGTTACTTCTTTACACATATAAAATTGATTCCATTGATCAAATTGGGCATCTGTTGTTCAGTCTCCCGTTACACAAGCCGTTGATGCTTAAATAAATTTAGGGATGGTTGTTCTCTTTTATTGAATGGTCTGATTTGGTATACATTCTACTGTGAACATTTAAACCTATTTGAATCAATATTGCATTCATTAGTATGAACTTTTAGTGTGAAAAAATTGCACTGGTTATTTGATGCTCGTACTCTAACTATTTGTAGCAAGACAATCATATAGGTAATGTACTGGGAAATTGACCTGCTAAGGTTGAATATACAATGATATTCTGCTGAAGTAAATATATATATCACTTCACTGGAAAGATAATCTGCAAATCCTCGCCAACACTGGAGTTCGCTCTGTGTTTTACTTTGACACAAAATTGATCTTAATGCTAATAGACTTTAGCTGCTAGAATAAATAATAGTTTGCTATATTATTATGTTTTAATTCTTAAAAGTTATTTACATCACTAAGTAACTGTTTGAAAATAACTTTTGTGGCATTGAGTAATCCATGCCTATATGACCAATCCGAATCTTGTATCTTACTTTCATATCAGTTGCTTCTGGCTGGTCTTTTTTTGTTCTTAGTAGTGATTGGTAGTCTTCTGCGTCTCTTTGTTTTACCATATTCGTGATGACTAACAAGAGTAAGCATAAACTTAGCAGCTGCTATTGTTGTGGGGAAAAAGGAGAAGTGGCGTAGGAAAGCAATTTGGAGAAGGGTTCAAGATTTCCAAGCTCTCACCAAGATACCCATTACAAGTCCGATCATCTCTCTCGTTGTTGGAAGTGAAGAAAATGCCCTTATTGCGAGTAAGCATCTGCTGGAATCTGGTTTCCATGTGACGGCCATCAGACCTCCAACAGTGCCAGCCAACTCATGCAGGTATACATATATAGTTTGTTTCCTTGGTTCTTCATTATATCAGCAGAAATGTGGATGGATATTACGAGGGAATTCATGCACGCGACTTGTTAAGAAGTCCATAGTATGTAGGTAGACTAACTGGTTGGTTACAATTTCTTTTTTGAATGGCCACCCTTAAAATGCCTTGATTTGTTTGTCCTGCTCTCAAGTTTGTTAAGGAAAAGTTATAATTTTGTTATCCTTTTCTACCTATTTGTATCAGGTTACGAGTAACTCTAAGCGCAGCGCATACTGCAAATGATCTGATAAAGCTGACAACTGCTCTCTCCCTATGCATCAAGTTTGAAGACATTGGTGTTGTCACAAACTTCTACAAAGCAGATGGGTACTATGCAAAGCTGTAATTTTAAATGTAACCTTACATAGGGGCTGCAAGCTTGATAGAGGGGCTGCAAATGGATTCAGGGTGACCAAATAATCCGTTAAGGGGTATTCTAGGGTTATGTTAAATTTCCATATTACCCTTCTATCTATGAAAAAGTGTAATTTGTCCTTCAATCAATTAAAACCTAAACAAAACAAAACCTTATAAAATTAACCTTTCAGTTCAAACTAAACAACCTAATGAAGAAATTGAAAAACAAATAGGTGGTGAAGGAAATCAAACTCCCCAACCACAACAAATGGTGTATACAAGGTATTCAACAAAACCCGTGTTATTTTTAGAACCCAAAAGTGATTGATTTTCTTGTTTGATTGATGGTTTTGTTAAAAAAATTGTGTTACAGAAAAATTTACGGTTGGGTTCGATTGGAAAACCCAGCCGTAAATGTATATTCTCAAGAACTTACGGTTGGGTTCCATTCGAACCCAACCGTAACTGGTTTGTTCTACATTTTACGGTTGGGTTATTAAAAAAAACCAACCGTAAATAAAAAGGTAGGAGATAAAGATGAAATTTTACGGTTGGGTTCGATTATGAACCTAACTGTAAAAAAATTTGCACTTAAATTTTTTTTGTATTTTACTTTGGTTCGATTCTGATTTTCAACCGTAAATTATTCTGTATATGTCAATTTTTTTGTGTTGAGGATTATTTACGGTTGGGTTCGATTGGAAAACCCAACCGTAAATTCTTCTGGTTAGTTAAATTTTTTTGTTGAGGATTATTTACGGTTGGGTTCGATATGTGAAACTCAACCGTAAATTCTTCTGGACCCTTTTACGGTTGGGTTTGGTTGACAAGTTTCAACCGTAAGCCTGTCAGTATTTGTGTTTCCTTAAAGTAGACAAAGCAAACGGATTGTTTATTTGAAAATATAGCCGTTGGGTATTTTTTTCACTATAAAAGGAAACCTTTCTCTTTCACTTTCTCATTATTCCCTATCACTTTCATTCTCATTCTAATTCTAGACTTTCCAACTCATTCTCACCATACCCTTTGAAGCACTAAAAATGGTATACACTACCGATGAAGATGTTGCAATTGTTAGAGCGTGGGTTACGTTCATAATGCACGAGTACGACAGAGCGCACTATAACGATAATAACCAAGCCGTTAATGAAGATTGGATGGTGGATCAGAATTCCGATTCTTGGTGGAAGCGTGTGTTTCAAATTTTTGTGGGATTAGACGGGAATGAAAATCGGAGGACGTTCAGAGGCATTAAGAGAAGGTTTGAGGCGTTGTTTGAAAAAATAGAGAACTTAAAACAGGAAATGAAATTGAGAAAACAAGCACTTCCCATCGAATCTGGTGTGGCAAGAGTAAGTGTGTCAATTAATAAATCGTTCATTGAAAAGAGTTTTCAAAAATTCAAACTTATAATTGATTTGTTTTTTTCAGCATGTGATGACTATGGAGCAATATAAAATCAAACATGGGGACCCGTTTATGCATATGAGGATTGCTATCGTATTGTGGAACAAAGTACCTATCATGATTTCATCTATTATACTTAAGTGTTTAAGTGTAATCATCTAATGATCTATTGTATTTCATTTCTTTTAGTTCTTCCTTTAATGTTAAAAATAAGGTTTTTGCCTACTCTTCTATTTCATTAGTGTATCCCAGGTTCATTTACGGTTGGGATTTTGAGTCAAAACCCAACCGTAAATATTCCTGACACTCAAAAAATGTATTGGACTGTTTGCGTTCGATTGGGTTTTTATTTGTTTGAATGACCCTATTTACTTTAAAACTAGTAAAATAGAATGAATAAGTTTAAAAATTCGATTTTTAAACCCCAATTTGGAGTGAATTGAAATTCCAAAAATAAGTTAACAGGAATATTTATGGTTGGGTTTTGACTCAAAAACCCAACCGTAAAACTGGAGGAAATGTTTAATGACATGTTTGCGGTTGGGTCCACAGGACCCTACCCAACCGTAAAACTGGCCTTTATTTCCATACAGTTTTACGGTTGGGTTTTTTAGTCCAACCCAACCGTAAAGTACTTTTCAGGATTATTTTGTTTCATTTTTGAAACCCTTTTTGGTTTGAAAATATAGCCGTTGAAACCTTGTACGACCCATTTTTCGAAATAGAGCCATTACACATCTTATCTATGCATGAAAAAAAGGGAAATGGTTGAGTATATATCAAACCCATCAAATTTTTTTTACAACAATCATCTTCAACAAAACTATTACTCTAACACACTAGATTATGGCTCAACCTGGGGTTCAAAATCCTGATTTTACTTTGGATGAAGATTTATGTATTTGCCGCAACTATGTATTATATTATCCAAAAGAGAGGAGAAGAACGAAGGCAAGGTGGTATAACGAGTCCGAGTTATTGGCAAACAATCTATAAAAACTTTTGTTCTGAAACCGACAACCCTTATAACCGTGATCACGTCAAGTTGATTTGTCGATATGGCACTATACACCGACAAGTATAAGAATTTATGGCATTAGTTCGTATTATTGGTCAACTACGACTTAGGGTGAAACCGAAGATGAGGATTTAGAGAGATCTATTCAGGAATGGAGGAGATGGAAATATGGCCCTTTCTATACCTACCTCATTACCACATCCTAAAGGAATTTTTTCTCACTCGCAAACGTATTTATTAGTACTTTTGTAATGGCTTTTGGTTTTGTTGGTGGTAATTTCAATTGTGTATGTAATACTTTAATGGTCTAATGGGTTATAATATGGTCTAAGTAATGAGAAATGGATGTTTACATTAATTGTGTATTTTCAGGCATATTTACGGTTGGGTTTGGAAGGTCGGATCCAACCGTAAAACTGTCATATTCTATTCACAATTTTTTTTTCTTCAAAATACTCTATTCATATTATGATTCCTCCAAAATACATATGATATTGTCACTACCAATATTACATTTAGTCAATATGTCTACATTATCATTCCGACTCCGATTCAGAAATAATTCCTATGGAGGCTTCCTTCTATAGTCGTAATGCGTTCCAAAGTTCAAAACTTTGCTCGAACCAGTTACACCAAGACTTGGCGATTGCGCCGTCGTATCCTGTCCTTAACGGGGGTAATGGGCTTCCTTCTTTCAACTTCAGACCGACAAAATGGCACATTTGCACCATCCCCATCACACATCTTCTCTTAGCCAATTGTTCGACAAAGGTTGTTCTTGTTGGTGCAAATGTAAGACTAAATCCAATTGAGATATAATGGATGACGCAATTGAAAGCGTTGGCGAGGATTTGGCCACATATTGGCATGCTCATCCAATACTCGCTAGTCAAATTCTTGTGGCCTATTAAACGTCTTTCGAATGCAATAAACTTCTCGTTTAACAACGACTCTTCTTCTCCCGCTTCACTCATCATTGACTTGTATAAATCCGGCTAAGAACGTATTTCAACCGCGGACCTATGCCTTACATAAGTGCATTCGTCCAAACCCAACTCTTTTGCTCCGCTAAATGGTCCAACTTGCTCGATGAATACATGGTAACCACAATTACCATCACCGGAAACATCGTCGGTGGCCTTTATGAATTCACGAACAAAATCCGGAAAACATAACATCCCAACGCCTTCGGTCACGGTTTGGAACAACCGCCATCAATCGGAATACCAAATCCAAAGGGAGGAGGTAAATCCATCTCCGGGCACAAAAGAGGCTGCAGAAGATTACTTGGATTGGTATCGCCATTTTTGTCATCCAAATGTCATTAACATTGATCCAGAATCTATGAGAATACTTCAAAGGGGTCAAGGAAACAACACAGAAGATGGTGTCATGGATGTTTGGAAAAAAGCATATTTCAATTTGGTACATAAATTACTTTTGTTATTAATGTTTTTAAGATTTATTACTAAAGACTCAACCAACATTTATTTTCATATGTGAATAGAAAAATAAGGTCAAAAAGAAAGCACTTGCAGAGTCTATGACTCCATGACTAAGTAGAGGTGATGTGATGACGTTTGACCAATTAAAGAACCTGCAAGCCAAAATTGGGAAGCTTCATGAAGCAGACGAAGATGAGACGGTTCGAAGCTTAAAGAGGAGTAAAGCCGGTACAAGAGATACGACTACTAGCCGAAGAGAGCTGCAACCTAGTGACGAAGAGACACATGATGAAGCCGATGATGTGCAACGTGGTGCTCGTACTCGTGGCGGTCGTGTTGGTGCTCGTACTCGTGGCAGTCGTGCTGGTCCTCGTACTCGTTATCCTTCGACCAAAAAAAGAGTTCGTCAAACTGATCGACATACCCCTCCTCCTTCTCCCTAACTCAATGTTTATTATAACAATTGCGTCAAACTAAGGGTTTTATTTTTGTGGGTGTATTATAACTTTAGTTAGAATGTATGAGAAAGTTTTTATCTTAAATTTGTCTAGCTAAATTTCATGTTTTATTTACAAAAATTTCAAGTTGGAAACCAAGCAAAGAAGAAATCAAGTCAAAAAATAAAACAAATGATTATTTACGGTTGGGTTTTGGCTGAAAACCCAACCGTAAAACTGTCAATATGAAAAAATGTCAGTTTTACGGTTGGGTTATTGAGCCAAAACCCAACCGTAAAACTGACATTTTTTTCATGCCAGACTTACGGTTGGGTTTTCAGCCAAAACCTAACCGTAAATATTCCTGGATCATTCAAAATTGGATTCCAGTATTTGTGTTGTTTTCGGTTTTTGTTTGTTTGAATGACCCAATTTACCTTCAATCTAGTTAAAATGATTGAATAAGTTTAAAATTTTGATTTTTAAACCCAAATTTGACCTTAAACTCAATGCTCCAAAGGATGTTTTACGATTGGGTTTTCAGCCAAAACTCAACCGTAAATATTCCTGGATCATTCAAAATTGGATTCTAGTACTTGTGTTGTTTTCGGTTTTTGTTTGTTTGAATGACCCAATTTGCCTTCAATCTAGTTAAAATGATTGAATAAGTTTAAAAATTTGATTTTTAAACCCAAATTTGACCTTAAACTCAATGCTCCAAAGGATGTTTTACGGTTGGGTTGGGAAGCCCAAACCCAACCGTAAATATTGGCTGAAATTGTCTGGAAGTAAAACTAAAATTGGTATTTACGGTTGGGTTGGATTGTCAAATTTCAACCGTAAATAATCCTGGATGGGAAACTTTTTTTTGAACATTAGTTACGGTTGGGTCCGATGCTAAAACCCAACCGTAAAACTGTTACGGTTTGGTGTTCATCCATGAAATTACGGTTACGGTTGGGTTGGGAAGAACACCTAACCGTAAATAGCGTTTACGGTTGGGTTCGACTTGAAAACCCAACCGTAAATTTCTCTGAATCACAAACGAATCATCATTTCAACCGTAATTTCATCAAATTTGAGCCATAAAAAGACCAAGAGTTTAAGTTAGAGGTATACCTCACTACTCTGGTTGAGTGAATCAAAATCTAGGGTTTTTCAAAAAACCCTAAAAAATTCTCTTCTAATTTTTCTTCCCACCAAACCAAAAAGAAAAAAAATTGATTTGATTAAGTTTAAGAGTATTTTAGATTAATTATGATTAGCCTAATATATTAACTAATTAGTTTTACTAATATTAACTAATCAGGGGTAGTTTAGCCATTATGAAAATATCATGGATAAGGGTTTTTTGAAATTCACTTCAAATGTCTCTATTTCGTCTTCACATGGGTAGCCCCTCTATCAATACTACAGCCCCTATATAAACTTTATTTTAAATAGTCTATGTCCCAGATGTTCAAGTAGTCTAGACATTGGTGTTCTTTTCTTTCTTTTTTTTAATAGGAATTTTATTTTCTTCATAACTTGATGAACCAGCTACATTGTTCGTCTCTCAGTTAGGATATTCTCCAACCAAATTGGGAAGTACTGATCCCAGAAAACTGGCGAGGGTCTGCTCTCAGCATCTTTTGCTAGGATATCAGCAGACCCAGTAGCTTCCCTAGAAACATGAGCGATCCCAATTCTTCCAGCATACCCGGGGGTGAAAGTTAGAAAATTTGCTAAGAGCATGTTTGGGTACCTGAAGATATAAAAGATTAAAAATCCCGCACAATTCACCAGAAAATCCTCAATTTACATTAGGAAGATATATATGGTGTAATTAAAGCCACAAACTCCTCGATTTACATTAGGAGGATATATATGGTGTAATTGATATTAATTAGGATGCTGTGGATTAAAACCAAACCACCTATAAATACACAAACAAACCAAAAACTTCAAATTACAAAACTTGAGCTAAAGCTAAAATGGGTTATCTCCTTGTCCATCCAGCGGTTGCTGTAAGTTTGCTGCTAAACCTATTCTTTTTACTTTTTTTCTTTTTTTGGTCGATAGAAAAGTAAAGAATTTAGTGGTGACAGAGGTTTCGAACTCAGATCATTGATATCATTATATTGATTTGAATTATGTTTTGTGAGTGTGATGCGCAGCAAGTACAAAAGGTGCTTGGCCGGAATTGGTAGGGAAGCCAGGTGCACAAGCCAAGAAGATCATAGAAAGAGAATCACATGGAGTGAAAGCAATTATCATTTGGAAGGACCAAATACACACTGAGGATTTTTGTTGTAATCGTGTTTGGGTTCCTGTTAATCATGATTCACAAAAGACAGTAGCTTTCACTCCTAAAATTGGCTAAAGCTAATAATCATTTATATTTATTATTATTATTATTATTGGATAAATAAAAATGCTATGACATAAATTTTTAAATTATTATTTTTCTTCCATATTGATTCTAAGCTTTTTTTAAAAAATTTCTTTATAGTAATATTTTAGTTTATCCAATCCTATAAAACATAATGGGTGTTTAGATATCATCTAAGAAGATTCTTTTTTCAACGTAGCTAAAAGTTAGTTTGGGATCACGATTTTAAAGTGACTTCTAGATATAAAAAAAGTCTATTTTTTATATAGTAAATGATTTTTGCTTCTAACTTTTATGATTGATTTTTGCTTCCGTTTTTATTATCCAAACTCCCTCTTATAATAAAACATCTAATCCTGAAAGGCAATTATTGTATTAAATCTTTGAAAATTTTAATCAATTTTAATAAATGAAAAGGGAAAACTAGTAGTATCCCATTACAAAACGGGTTATACGCTATACACGTTTGTTTAGAAATTTAGTTTCCAACCAAATCTACTATTTTAACCTACCTAAACTTTTGATCATGTTTTGATCCCTGATTACAAAAGTTATTCAGTTCTGCCCCCGGAAAACAGGTGAGGGTTTGCTCTTAGCATCCTTTACTAGGATATTAGCAGACAGAAGTTTTTTACAATCACTTATTATATGCCCATTTAAGGATCCCAATATTTTCATTTATAGCATTTACTCCTAGATTGTTTCCTTCCGGCATACTCGGACAAACGGATCTGGATCGTCTCCTCTCTAGATATCTCTTTGTGTCCCACCCGTTAAAAATCGATATGCGTGCACATAAATATGTAACTTAGAAACAAAATATGTAGACGGCTAAATAATCGAGTAAATAAAGGAAACTAATAAAAAACCATTTAAACTTATCACTTAAATGGAAGAAATATATTTTTATCTTCCTACATTGAAAATTATTTTTAAATAAATAACAAATTATTAAAAACATTCACTCTAATATATTAAAAACAAGTGTTTTTATTATAAAAAATCATTAGCTTAACAAGGATACAAGTTAACCATTTAATTGAAGTGGGTCATATCTCTGCCGAACCACATTAAACTTGTTTGTTAATTTTAATTTTGTTTTCTTCTGATCTGTTTTCTTTTCTTGTTCTGTATTCCCCCATCAGATTCATGAGGTTGTGCCGCTTGCTTGGAAAGACGGCAGCCACAACATATGTGCACCTTGATTATTTATTTTTGGATTCTATTCAACTATCACAAGTAATAACATACATTCGAAACAAAAAAAGGATTAACAAACCAGTAAACCAAGTTAGTGTTGCAAAGTGTTCACAAATTCGTCCATCAGTAAAAATATGTTTATGTGATACAATTGTCTGATTGATTCTGGTGGATAACACTTGTCTCATTGGAATGAATACATTTTTATCTTACTACATAAGAAACTGTTTTTAAATACATTGGAAATAACAAATCATTAAAAAAAACTCACTTTAATACATTAAGAATAAATATTTTTTATTATGAAAAATCATTGTCTTAACATATACCAGGGATACAAATTAACCGGACCTTTTTGTCCGAATCCAATTTTAACAAAGCTCACAACTTCGATTACACCAATTAAATTCAGCATTTCTATCACCTGCTCATGTACGATGATCGTGTTTGTGTAACTTGTATTACTTTGGATTTTGGAAGGAGGAGGTGTAATGACTGGTGACCGGTGAATGAATTTTAAAAGGTAATATTAGATTGTTTTTACTTGGTTTCCTAATTTACTCAAATTTCTAACGTGAAATATTATAGTATTTAGGGTAATTAAATATATGAACACATGGCGGATCGTTGCTAGTGAGATACAAAGAAGGTCACAGACGATCCCAAAAAGGTGAGGATGAAAATCCTAGAAATAGGTTGCAGAAATTGGAATGAAAATTCAAAAAATATTTACTAAAAAACATATTTTGATACCAAAGATAAAAATTCTGTTACTTTTCTACAAGTAGAAGTTTAAAGTTATTTTAAATGTGTCAGCTATACCAATTTTTAGCTTTTGAAAAATAACTTCTCATGATGTATCCAAACATTCTATTAAAAGAACTGTACCATAAAAGTTTATGAAATATTCTTAAGTCAGAGAATCCTACATAAATCGTCATAAAATCCTCAATTTGCATTACATTAGGAAATATATATATTGTGAAATTAATGGTATGGTTTAATACGGTAATAAGTGATTCATTATTTTGCCAAAAATATACTAAATTGAAAAAATAAAAGTATCACCTTTTTGGAGATGGGGTATTCCTATTTAAAAGCATGTCAAGCCAAACCCTAAATTAAAAAAAAATACAGGTAAAAAGATACAAAAAAACTGAAGCTAAGATAAATAAGAAATACAAGCATTTTTTTTGTCTCTCCGAAGATTGTTGTAAGTTTAACATAACCTTTTTATTTTTATTTTATTTTTCTTGATCGATAATGAAATAGGTGGTAACGGAAACATTAAAAAATTTATATAATTTCTGAGTTCTTATCATTTTTATATATTTGATAAATCAGTTCATAAAATGTTTATTTTTATGTTATGTGCAGCAAGTGGAAAAAGTCTTTGGTCGGAATTTGTTGGGAAGCCAGGTGCACAAGCCAAGGCGATCATAGAAAAAGAAGCACATGAAAGTGTGTGCATTTATCATTCCAAAGGACAGAATAGACACTTTTGATTTTTGATGTAATCGTGCTTGAGTTTTAGTTAAGAATGATTCACACCAGATTGTAGCTTTCGTGTTGGCTAATCTAATAAATCATTTATTATTATTATTGTTATTATTATTGGATAAAATAGAAATGCTATGACATAAGTTTTAAATTATTTTTTTTCCATAGTGATTCTCCCAAATAATATTTTAGTTTTTCTAATCCAATTATAAAACATAATGGGTATTTGGATATTTTTTTTCATCACAGTTTCAAAGTGATTCCTAAATGTAAAAAATGTCTATTTTTTATGTGCAGTAATCTATTTCTGCTTTTAACTTTTGTAATTGATTTTTGCTTCGGCTTCTATTATTCAAATACCCTCTTATAATATAAACCCTAATCTTGAAAAACAATTACATTAAATTTTTAAAATTACCATAAACAGGTTATACGCTATTATAAGCGCCTCTTACGGATTTAATTTTTAGCCCATCTTACTGTTTTAGCCCCATAAAAGTTTTAATCCTTCTTGGATTGTTGATTGCGAAAATTACTTGCCTATAACTTGTTCTCTACAAATGATTCTCTATGTATTTCTGGAACGTCTTTTGTGGTTTGGTACTTACATCTTGTTTTTTTGGATCTGATATACGGTCTGACTCGGCACCTAACTCTACTCGAGTCAGATGTCAGATCGTTCGTTTTTTTTCATTTTTCGATGTCTGATTCGGTTCATATATCTGACTTGAAACTATTTTAGTCAGATACCAATTTGTACCTGACTCGTTGGCATAAATATGAGGATTCAAATTTATTTTATAATTCTACTCATTAATAATTTCTGAATCAGTTGTACTGAGAAATATTTAAATGAGATAGATTCAGACAAATCATCTGAGTCAGAAAAACAAACAGCCTATTAGTCTATTGAAATATTCCATAAATAAGCAAACACCTACAATAAACATCCACTTGGTAACAGCTGCTACTAGTAATACCACAAATACATATTATACTAACATTTACCACTCAAGACATTCAATTAAGCTTTAACAATAGAAACATAAATAGTCTCTGAGCTTAGAAGCCCCTTCTTCCTACTGTCTTAATTAGTATCCTCCACCAGTGGTTCAACCGGTGCCTCCTAGTTCAGTCGATCAAACCTGACCACCAGTAACACCGCCAGTGTAAACACCACTCTGTAGTCTCTCTTGCTTAGCTGCTTCATTTTGCTCATGTGTCATCTCTTTGTTCATCTATGCTTCATCCTTTCTCTCTTCTTTCTTCTGTGTTGCCATATTCTTCTCGACTGGATCATGTGCCGTCATCCTTTCACCCTGACACATTATCATCATCATACTTAATTAGAGATTTAACGATCAAAATTAACACAACTGAAAACACTAATTATATTATTAAAGATGTATACCTTTTCTTGCACTGTGGCTTTGGTTTTATCAAGGCCGGACTTGGCAGAAGCTGCAACATTTGAAGTAGCTTCTTTGGCGAATGCTGCTACGTTTCTTCCTGTCTACATATTTCAACCACTGATTATTATTACTCTCTCTGCCTTACACTTTGATCACAATTTTTTTCCCTTTGTTTAAGGGCAGTGGTTATGAAGTAGCTAGGGGCATCTTTTTTTATACAAGGAACCTGCTGAGAGCCTAAAACTGCCGAGTATGACTAATACTTGTGATGCGTGTTCAATTTTTTTGTAAATGGTTGACACGTGTCGTTTCTGTAGGATAAGTTTATAATTTTGCGGATTCACATTTTTGTAGGGCACGTATTTGACACTTTAGTGTTCGTGTGATGCATGCAGAGTATGGTTACGTGTTGCAACTTGCAAGGCAGTCACCCTGACACACTATGATAGTTTGGTAGAGAACAACAGACACTATGTGTTCTTCACTGGGTCGAGGAGGCACACGAGGCCAGCCAAATATGACTACACTTTTTCTTTTGAAAACTGGTATTGTGAATTCTGTGTTTGTGGGGACTGCACTTTTGGATATGTATACAAAATGTGGTTGTATTGCTTTGGGTTGTAGAGTGTTTGAGGAGATGCCGGAACGGAATGTTGTTTCTTGGACTGCTATCCTTTCGGCACTTGGTCATGCTGGTTACAATAAGGAGTCGTTAAGATACTTTGTCGAAATGTGTAAATCTTATGTAGAATGTGATTCATATACATTTGCTAGTGCGGCGAAAGCTTGTGCAGATTCTAATGCTTTGAATTATGGTAGGGAGATTCACAGGCAAGCGATAAAAGTGGGGGTTGATTCTACCTCATTTGTGTCAAATACACTGGCTGCAATGTATAATAAGTGTGGGAAATTGGAATACGGGTTGTGTTTGTTCGAGAGGATGAGAACACGCGATGTGGTTTCATGGACAACCACAATTGCCACTTATCTTCAATTGGGTCGAGAAGAGAAAACAGCTCACACATTTTTACAGATGAGAGATTCGGATATTAGTCCTAATGGATTCACTTTTGCAGCAGTCATCTGTTGCTGTGCAGGTCTTGCAAAGATTGAATGGGGCGAACAGTTACATGCTCACAGTCCGTCTATGGGGTTTATAGACTCTTTGTCAGTTGCCAATGCCACCATGAAAATGTATTCAGAGTGTGGTAGCTTAGATTCAAGTTTAGTGGTGTTTCAAGAGATGTTAAGGAAGGATGTAGTTACTTGGAGTACGATAATTTTTGGGTATTCCCAGGGTGGCCAATGCGAAGAAGCTTTTCAGCTTTTATCATGGATGAGGAAAGAAGGAACAAAACCGAATGAGTTTACTCTTGCCAGTTTACTAAGTGTTTGCGGAAGTATGGTGATTGTTGAGCTAGGGAGACAAGTACATGCTCACATACTTTCCATTGGAATTGAAAGCGATGTAATGATAAATAGCGCTCTGGTTAATATGTATTCCAAGTGCGGGAGCATATTAGAAGCCTGACAGATCTTCAATGCTACAGCAAATCAAGATGTTGTTTCATGGACGAGAATGATTAGCGGCTATGATGAGCATGGCCATAGCAAACAAGCTATCAATGTATTTGAGGAAAAATCAAAGATGGGCTTAAAACCAGATGATGTTATATTCATCTGCATTCTAAGTGCATGTAGCCATTCTGGACTTGTTGATCTAGGTTTCCACTACTTCAGATCCATGAGTAAGGTATACAAGATTAGTTGAGGGAAAGAACATTATGGGTGCATGATTGATCTCCTCTGTCGTGTTGAAAGGCTTAACGAAGCTGAGGAAATGATTCTTAGCATGCCATTCAAGCAAGACGATGTTGTTTGGTTGTTAAGAACGTGCATGGTTCATACAGATGCAGAAAGCGCGAAGAGGATAGTAAGATTCATTTTTCAAATAGATTCGAACTGTGCAAGAACTCACATTACTTTTTGTAATATTTTAGCAGCAGAAGGAAGCTGCCAATGTGAGGAAAACTATGAAATCAAAAGGGGTATTAAAAGAACCAGCATGGTCAATGGTTTGGGTTAACAAAGACCAGTTTTCTACATTTGTAGCTGGTGATAGATCACATTCACAGGGTAAGGAAATATACTCCATGTTAGATTTGGTACGAAGATTGGAAGAAATGACTGATAATAGCACCACACTTGCAGAAATTGGTTCTTAATTGTAAAAACTATTGTATCGGTTCGACAGTGTAACAAGAAACTTGAGAATTATTTATCAAAATTTCTTATTTACAGAAATTAGAGTCTTTACCATATATGCCTTGAATAGAAAATAAAATAAAAACCACTCTTACAAATACAACATTACTCGCATACAATATTCTTTCTTTTTTACCAGCATGATTCTATAGTAAAAGGCGTTATCTTAGCTTAGAGCATTTTACACTCCAGTGGATGGCCAAAATGTCTAAGATTTCCGATTCTGAGAAGCTGCTATCTTTCAGTGTTGAAATGCCTTACATGCTTGTTCATTACGTGCCTTTGCTTTTTCTAATTTCCAGAGATTGATCGATTGTCACAGATACAAACTTATCTAGGAAAGTTGACAGGAGGTTCCAAGCTACCAACTAGAATGGCCAAATCAATGTCTTTGTCCTCAAACTTTTTGACAAATGGATGACTCTGTATATATTCACCAAAAAGATGAGTACCAACATTGAATGCTTTTTGTTCTTAATGGAAAATAGTTATGCAGAGAAGAGACATGCTAAAATTCAATAGTACTAACCAAAAGGTCTGTAGATGACATTCTGTCACGAGGATCCTTTTGTATGCTGCCAAATACAAAGAAGAGACATTTGTCAAAATTTGCTCCAAATACAAAGTCATATGAATTTGATGTGATATCTGATCCATCGGAATCTGTCTTTAAATATATTCAATTAAAAAAATCTCGGAAAATAGGACAAGATTGCAGGATAAGACATACCAGCATGATATAAATGAACAGAACTCAGGTGAGAACTGATCTGATGGAGCAGAAGGTGGTGGCTTTCCAACAATAGCTTGCAAAAGCTCGTAAAATTTGGGAGAACCTTGTTCTTCAGATTGTATGTAAGGGAAACGACCTATGGCACACTCGAGTATTACCATGCCCAAACTCCAGATGTCGCTACTGTAATCATAAGTACTTCCACTAATCCTTTCAGGCTGAAACATAAAGACACAAACTGTAAGTTTTGCAGACTTCAGAGTTCAAATCAAGTTATGTATATGAGCTTTGCTCCAAGATTATCGATGTTCATAAAAATTCACTTGTGCTCTTTTTCTTTTATTGATAAGAAGGCAAATCCATTACAAGATAGTAGTGAACACATCCCGTAGGCTGTAGCAAAATGAACAAATGTATCCATGGCAGAAGTAATAAATAGACTATTAGTCGGTAAATGTGTTACTCCAATGAAACTTGATGGTAGCAATTTCTTTACTTGGTCCGGATATGTAAAACAATAATTGAAAAATCTAAATAAACTTTAGTGTTTGGATAAACATTGTGCTACTCCAAATCCATCTAATGTAGTAGAGTACAAACAATGGAAGTATGATAATGTAAACATTCTCTGTTCATTGTTCAGCTTCATGGAAGATTCAGTTTATAAAGTATTTAGATTTTCCAAAACTGTTTCTGATTTTTGGGTTGTTCTAATGGATCACTATGCTAACCCTAAGCTGCTCAACTTTAGAAAATATCAACTTCTTTGTGAGATGATGTATCATACTAAGCCAAAATGCAATCAGCCATTGCTTGAATATGATCAGCCACAGTTTGAATATGTCCGGCGCTTTAAAGCTAAATGAATGGATTTGAAATCTCTGTATGATCAGGATGTTTTTTATAAAAAATGTCAGAGTTTAGGGGCAATGAATTTATATAGACATGATGAACGGTTGACTATAATATGTCTTGGTGGTCTTAGTGCAGAGCATGACCCTCTCTGAATTACAATTCTTGATATGATTCCATTGTCTTGTCTTGGTAAAGTTGAAGATGTTGCTCAAGACTCCTACCATCTACAAAACATAGGGATCCAATCTAATTCATAGCATGAAGCTTATCAACAAGTTTCATGCAGATGTTTCTACTAGTTGGCTAGCCAAATGGCCACAATTGACCAAATTACCACAAAGAACACCAGCAAATAAGCTACCGTTCACCAAATGTCCACAATGAAAAACAACAAGACAACTAGATAATTCAATGCCAAACTTTTTTTTGTGCAACATGAAGAATAAGAATCTCTATAGCCTTACCCAAAAGCAAAGGTAGTTCCGACAAAACAAATGCATGACATCACTTATTTACGGACACCCATAAATGGAACACTAGAAAAAACAAATTTGGATGGAGGGAGAGTCGAAGAAGACCCTAACATATATTTGAAGAAAAAGATAGGGAACATACAGACATATAGTTGTAAGTGCCAACAAATGTATCCCGCTGATCCTTGGAGCTGGCAAGCATCGCACTCACGCCAAAGTCAGTTATCTTTATTTCTCCTTTCTGATTTACCAACAAGTTGGAGGGCTTTATATCCCTATGAATCACATGCCTTTCATTGTGCAAGTAAACAAGTCCTTGTAAAACCTGAAAAAAGAAAATGACAAATCTTCAAGAACTTCATCTCTTGAGAAAAAAAAAGTGAATGTCGAACATAAGGCAGTAGTACTCTTACCTGCTTACAAACAACTGCAAGATAAGGTTCAAGTATTGTTTTGACTTGCTTGATTACATCAACTAGAGAACCCCGGTCCATATATTCAAGCACCAAGGATATAACACCATTGTGGTAGAATGAATGGTAACAAACAACAATATGAGGACACTGTGACGCATGATTTATTTTCACTTCTTGCACAATTTGTTTACGAACCTCCTCTTGGATATTCATCTGAATAACCTGCATTCAATCCATAACTTCAATTTAACGCTCTACCAAAAGAAACCACCCTTCTAATAAATGTATTCATTAAATGCTTCTGAAATCTTAGGTACATCGGCGGCACCAGTGATTAACTAAAATGAAACTCATTGATTAAACTAGTGGTCATAATTTATAAACACATCACAAACAAATGCATTCACATTATCATGCCCAGTTCATTTACACTTTTCCATCTTTACCATACGCGAACGAAAACGATATAGTAAACACTACGACATACCTTAAGAGCAAACAATGTTCCAACCCATTTATGACGAACAAGTTGTACAACTCCACCACTTCCTTTCCCTATAACTTTGATTGTCTCTAAATCTTCCAATACAAATTGTATATCAAACTCTTTCGCATCTGATTTCTACTCAAAATTAAAACAAAACCCACAAATATATTCCATCAAAAACCATAAAAATCACCAACATCATCAATTAAAACCCCAAGTTTGACCTAAAAATCTTAAATGTTGACTAAGTTTGACTTACCCTAATAGTTTCATTCTCTTCAGAAATCAATCTAAGACCTTTCTGATTTAAGAGTAGATCTCCATCTTGAAATGTTCCACTAGCAGTTCTGGAAAAACACCACACAAAAATTATACAAAAAATGTCAAAAAGAAATTAGTAAAAATAAAAGTTTTTAACAACTTACAAGAAGTTGGTAACAGGGGTTTCTTGAGCAGGAACAGAGAGTTTGAGCTGCATCATACTCATGGGTTTTTTGCTCTTCATTATTTCTTTGTTTTCTCTTCTCCTTTGGATATGGCGGATTTTTCTGTGTGTGAAATGTGAATACTCTGCCTGAGAGAGAGTTGAAAGAGAATTCGAATTGTCAGGACCGGCGAAGTGGAATTTGCTTTTTCTTTGTTTTTCTTTGCTAAAGCATTCCTAATTACAAGAAAAAAAGACAGCTTTTTGTTCTATTCCCACTTACAGCTTCATCTGATTGTCCCTCGAACACAATTTTTTGTGCGTGTTGCATTCCTTTTTCAACATGTACCTCCAGCACCTTCTTTTCCTTAGTAACTTTGTTCCCTTTGCACTGTTGACATTTATCTTTCTCGTTGATGACCTCACCTACCATAAACAAGCAACGAAAATAAGGATCCTTCATGGTCACCATAACAAATTAACAACTCTACAAGAATTTGGATGCTTGGCATTGCATACCTGAGCCTCTGCACTCTGGACAGACATGTTGCATTTGCTGGATCATCCCTGGCTCAATTTGTCGGGTTGATATCTTCATTCCTGAACCTTGGCAGCCGGCACATCTACTTGATGCCCCACTCTTTGACCCTTTCCTGCAATGATAAAATAAAATCGTCTGTAAGAAAAAAGGGAACTTCCCAGTAAAAAAAAAGTAATCAGAAAAGAAATCTTTGATCCGTTATATTGTCACCACAAGAATAAAAAATTCTTAGTATCAGACTCAATAACCATCACTAGAAATTGCAGATTGATAAAAACTTGGCTTTGCAAGAACTCTGCAGAAAGCTAAGACTCGAGAAGAAAACACGGCAATTAGATGTTTGGAATAAGCAGAAGTCCATCCATCAACAGCAACTTTCAATACAGAACCTAAGGCTATGTAAGAAATAAATCATTTCAGCCAACTCCATGTTTGTACTGCATACAACTAAATAAGTTGCTTGATGCTTCTACACACTAACCTTTTTGTCTTTGTCATTGTTTCTAACATTCTAAGGATGAGCTTGGCATCAGTTAAATATTGCATACACTTTAGATGCATCTCTTTTAGGAGGACATGTGTCGCATAGAATAAGCAGATGTAACTTAGTATGGCAGCATTGTATTCACCATAGGCCAAAGATGCACTTAACTCCCTTAAGACAAATCTCGCAATGTAAAGGTGATAGGTTGGCTGTTTTAGGGGGTCCTTTGGTCTCAGCCCTCTTGATTTAGTTTGAGCTCACTATTTCTTACACTTTAGTATGTTGTACTCAATATTCACTAACACCATATAGTAAAGCAGAAGAGCGAAAACCAAAACCATATATTTAGCCAAACCACGTAAAAGTCCTACAGTCAAATCTCCTTTATCTCTAAAATTTGCTTCTCTCCTGATAACTACCAACGGTAAAGAATTAAAGATGGTCAATTTGGATGTACATACTATTGACAACTACTGAGCTTCATATACAGAAGTTATCTTACTCGATGCTGGAATATAATTTGTAGTTTGCACTGAGTGTTTAAGATTAAGAGATAAGAGTGAGACATTCATCTAAGGGCAGCTTGATAAACAAATGTTTCTTCAGATATTCATCAAATAAAATAAAAAAAGGAGTAAGCAGAAATGACTTACCCGTTGCACTTTGAACACAATGCATTCCTGGAAAGAGAAAGTTTCTTTTCTGTCCTGTTATATAAGTCTTCCGGAGAAACCTTTAGAGTATGTACCACATCCTCTTCCTGCTTCTGCCTCCGTCCTCTTGAGCTACCACCACCAAAACCTCCTCCTCCACCGAAGAATGATTCAAAGATATCAAAAGGATTGTGACCTCCGCCGCCACCTCCTCCCATTCCTTCTTTAAAGGCATCTTCTCCGTATTGATCATATGTATCTCTTTTTTCAGGATCATTAAGAACTTCATAAGCCTGGGCTATTTCTTTGAACTATTACCCACAAAAATGAGAGGAAAAACAGTAAGAAGCTCTGCATGGAGTATAGTGAAATTGAAACTTGCAGTCATGCAAAAGGTCTGTCTGGTATCACTAAATTATAGGATTAGGAGAACATTCAAATTTTAATACGCAAAGGCAAATAAAACAGCATATCTTCTTGACCATAATCATACAAAAAAACACCCGAATGAATGACCTATCCGTGAATCAGACCCAGTATCCAGATGCCGAGATAACACACATTATACAGTCCTTCTCATGGGACTTAAGACCCTTTCTACAGCATATCTTCTTGACCATGATCATACAAAAAAACACCCGAATGACCTTATCCTATGAGCTTTTATTCAGCCAAATAAATCTGAGTGAATAAGTAAAATACATAAAACATGCCCGATTAAAGATTATCAGTACCTTAAATATGGAATTAAAACCCTTTCTACAAAATCATGCTAACCTTGTCCATTGAGCTGAATAATTATAATACAGATACATGCCCCAAAGATTTTTAGAACAGAATAGAAATTACCATAAATAATGTCGAATGAAACACATTAACAGAACATAGATATACATACAGATAGGTAATGAGTGACAAACCTTCTCAGAGTCTCCTCCTTCGTCAGGATGATTTTTAATAGCAGACTTTCTATATGCCTTCTTTAATTCATCCTGAGTAGCATTCTTAGAAACAGCAAGAACTTCATAGTACTTTGTATTGTCACTCTTCTTTGGAGCACGACCAAACATGATGATGACGATTCAAATACACCAAAGGGGCAGCACAGCAGCAGCTGAACAAACAGTTAAGAGATGTCAGTGAAAATAACAAAATATCAATCAATTTTAACTATAAAAAACTAAATTAAGCAAAACAAGATCTAAAAATAGGACAAAGATGAAACCCTAAAAAGAGGAATAAAAGAAAGAACGTGCTTACGTAGTTCCGGTCCGATTAAGAGGTTCTCACGGAGTCTCGGTCGCTCTCAGTCTCTCTCTGGTGATCTCCCTTTAGAGGGAGAGCGAGCGAGAGAGGTGAGATGATACCTAACGACAGGGCTGCACAACGGGCGGGCGGGTCGGTTTTGGGGTAAAAACCAACTACCAACTCGTCTAGAGGCGGGTTTTGATATTCAAAATCGTATACCAACCCGTCCACAGGAGGGTCGGGTTGAAACCAACCCGAGGCGGGTCGGGCGGGTTCGGTTTATTTCACGGGTTAATCCGTGCCAGATAAAAAAATAGAGATTGATTCAATGAAGAACATATTAAAGATTAATATATTTTAAAGTACTCAGAGTTTACAAATGGAGATTGGTTCAAGGATATACACTAGCCACAAAAATAAGGATTAATTTATTTTAAAGTACTCAGAGTTTACAAACGGAGATTGCTTCAATGAAGAACATATTAAAGAAAGAAACAGTCATGTTGCAAGCATAGATGACGCCTTAAATTGAAGATGATGTGGGATGTCTCTAAATTGTTGTTTCCTATTTTTGCATGGTCAGAACTTGTTCAGCATGAAGCCATGAATATTTGTAAGCTCTTGCATAAAACTACTTCCTGTTGTTGAATCATTAACTTAATTACCCCACAGAAATACCAAGCTGGGATATACACTACAGATACAGGCTCAAGAAACACCTATATTTTATGGCGGTATAACATAAAAAATATATAAACAATGTGAACCATTAAATCGACAGACACCTACGCCTATGTACCATCAGAAGCCACCAATTTGAAGCCTCTTGGAAAATAAAGACCAAGTTATCTAGTGAGTAGAAAGGTCAATACAATACAATGGCACGAGATACTGCCAATTTATATCAATCCAATGGGCAGGAGATACTGTCATTTTCACTTTTATCCGGAGGATCCTGATACACCAGGCTTTGATAACAAATTTAAACCTTTACTAATTGAGATCACAGGAAGAATCAAGGTGAATATCATGTGATGGCTGGCAACATGATATAAGTCTCTACACAAGAATTACCCCACCAAAGCTGTGGAGTTGAGTCAACACTTTGAAGATAAACAATAAAGAATAATTGTTAGCATTTGGTTATATGGAATCCTCCATGACATTGAGTTACTGATTAATGATAGAGGACATTATAATTTCAAGTAACTACCTCAACAACTAAAACATAAGGAAACAATTGCATACCTACACCAAAATCCCAGCTTTCCGCCTCTCCTTCCACCCCAAGGCCCCCTACACATCAAAATAAAACGTGTTGGGTAAGAATCAGAGGATTCACAGCACTGTTTGACGAGATGGTACTTCAAACAGTAGGTGGCATATACCTAAGTAATTCATCGTGGGTGCAGAATATCAACTATTTAACTTCATATCCATCTCATTCATGGTAAGATTTACTGAGATTTTAGAAGAGATGTTAACTTTGAGAATTTTCAAACAGTCAAAGGATCATGAAGCTGACTATAAATGGAAGTAATGGGCTTGCACGCCAACTTACTTGGAGATGTATCTGGGGCAACTAGCGCAACACCTTCGCTGGCAGCTACATGCTAAGCTCCAGACTTGACAATGAAGTTCTTATCGGAGCAAGTTAGGCTAGATAGCCAGTAAAGTACCTGCACAGTAGATGTGACCCAAAGTTTAATGGTAAGCATCAGAACATACTACATAAACTCAAAAGTGGTTAACAATAAAACACTCAAGAGACCATACAAGACAATCTTTTAGATTGATTAACTATTAAATAGGGACACAGATGATGGCTGTGATCTCAATTACGATTAAATAGGGACACAAATGAACAAACATTGGTGCAATTCACAGACACACTACACATAACAGAAGAGAGAGTAAAGAAGAAACCCTAGATTCAATCAATCAAATGAAAACTGGCAACTGTAGCTATACCTAATGAAATCAATCAAAACCCATGTAACTAAAATCTGTATTTACATAAAGTTGAAGAAAAAAAGTGTGGAAAAGCAAATACCTGTTGGTGACTTGGTGTTGTTAGCTGTGAATGAGAACTAGGAGTTTGATTCTTTGAATTAGAAAAGGAAGTTTACGAATTTGTTCACCTATGAAACTTCAGTTACTGAACTATGAAACATTGAAACTTGTTCGGTGATCTAAGCTAAGAAGACAACGTGATGAAGGCATCAAGCAGACAAGCATTAGCAGTCGCCTCTGAAGACTGGAGTGAAGGCGGAGAAGAAGACTGAAGAGAGTGAATGAATAGGGATCGAAAATTAGGTTAAGTTTTATGATAGATGGATGGTTAGGATTAAATCTCAATCAACGGCTCAAAGTAAACGGGTTATACGGGCGGGTTCGGGCGGGTGTTACACTAAACCCGTAAACCGACCCGTGGTGACCGGGTTTTGAATTTTCAAAACCGTATACCAACCCGTAGCGGACGGGTTCGGTTTTAAAACCCGCGGTTTTATCGGGTTCTGGCGGGTGCGGTTTTTCGGGTCGGTTCCTGCAGCCCTACCTAACAAGCAACTAGAAGAGAACTAGAGAAGGCGTCTTCTTTGAGTCTTCTTTGTGAAAATATTCAAATTTGAGCCCTTACATACCCCATTTCCCCGTTTAACCTGCCCACTGTTTTTTTTTCTTCTCTTTTTTCTTTTCGAAACATACATATAGTTATTAGACTAGCGGTTATACGAGGATTAGTGATACCCATGAAATCATTTAGTACAAGTTGATTCAAAAAAGATGGAACAAAATGATCCCAGATTGTTGTAGACAGATCTCTCGATTGACTACTACATGTTGCATGATTCGCCAGACAATCTGATGTTTGGTTTTCTTTTATGTAGTTGCTTCGGCAACGTATTGCGGAATCCAAAGCATTCTTTGTTTGATTTCGATAATCATTTCAACTATATACCAAGGTGGCTCGTTATCAGAGTGTATGAAATCGACGCATATTTTATGAGTCTGTTTCGAATTTCACCTTAGCACATCCTCTATCTAACATCGTTCTTGACGCTATCAACATCGCCCACGTTTTGGCTATTAGCACAGTGGTGATGCCCAAAGGTTGTGCCACTGTTAAGACCGTTGTGGTCGTCGAATCTCTGCATATGAACCATGTACATGCAATTTCAGGGTGTCCCTTAGCCGCTTCATCCGTGTTGATCTTGATCCATTTGTCCACCCCACTGTCCATGTTCTGATAAATATAGAAAGATGGTTCGAATTAGCTAGATTGATTAACTACAGTGATTGATTGGTTTATATTTTTCAATAGTCTGTTGTGGTGTTGCTAGATTCAAAATAATCAAAGTAACCACGCGAGTGTTGATATTATCTTAACCTAATCATTTTTAGTTATAGAGTGTGATTTAATCTTAAAAAGTTTTTCATAGTATGCTAGCAAAATATTTAACTTTTTAACGGGACTCCATTTATTCTATGAGGGACAACCCTAGTGGATTGGTCGAGTCAAATCCCTAGCAACCTTCACCTTAGCGAAACCAAAAGCTATTTAACTAACCATCATTATACATTATCGTCAATATGCTATTATCGAACATAATTTCAATTATCATACACCATTTAGCTCATCCTATTCTACGGGAATTAGCTGAGGGACTAATTTCTTCGAGCTTGCCTCACCTGATTTAAGGTGGTCAACTAACTTAACCATGCACATTGTTCTATTTATATTTTTCCCTGCCTCCTCCACCATAGTTAGTGGTGGGGAACACTAAATTTACCTTTGTACATTCGCACATGTGAATGTGACACCCATAAAAACTCAATATATTTGTATCACTAACTCTAATATCAATCATAAGATCTACTGACAGTTTAATTAGTCTATTTCAAACCTGAATTATATCGTATTGATATTGTCCTCACTTAACCACTTTTAGCCATAAATGGGAGATTTTATCTTAAAATGTCTCGGTACTTCGTGTATAAGCGCTAATATATATCTATTTAGTGAGTGAATTTGTTTGTTTTTTTCACTTTTGAGTATTGCTTAAAATCAGCTTCACAATGTTTTGTTGTTTTTTGTGTTTGGTGGCTGAAATTCAATTTTTCCACTTTGGTAGAGTATTATTTATACAATTTTCCCCTTATAGTTCACGCTAAGGGTGAAAAAACTGCAAAGTTGAAAATAATACGATAAATTTCGTTTACATTGATAGAGAAAATAACAAAAATTAACGAGTATGCCTTGGTACAAGGCTATATAGGATAACGACTGCAACCTATACTATAAATATCCAATAGTAATTATATCCATGCTGACATGCTTCAAAAAAAAATTATCCATGCTAACTCTCGTTCTCTCGTTTTTTCTTTCACAAAATATAATTTTACCTTTGTACACATGTCCCTGTGAAGGTCGAAAATTATAACAACTCGATAAATTTGTATCCCTAGCTTTAACACCAATTAAAGAACCTACACAACGATCTAATTGATCTATTTCGGGCTTAACTTACCTAGTACGGATATTATCTTCACTGAACCACTTTTATCTTTGGTATTTTGCATATAAATATATCTCTATTGTGGGTGAATTTGTTTTTTCTTTTCACTCACCGAATAACTTTTATCCATAAGAGGAAAATTTTATCTTAAAATATCTCAGTATTTTGTGTATAAATATACAAAATTAGATATATATATCCCCAGAAACTCCTAAAGTGTGGTAATAGGGACGACTAAACTGTTGTGATGGTTCAAATGGACAACTGCCATGTCATTTTAAAACAGACGAATAGCCTTTTTATTTTTAACTTTTAACTTTTCTCTTTCCTATTTACTTGTATTTTTTAATTTAAAAATTAGCGCGAATAAAATCATAATTTCCGAAATATATAATTCAGATTTCAATAAAACTTACATTTTTGAAATGAGTTTGGGACGATCTAATAAAGAAGATCCATTGTTGATATTAAATGTAAAAATAAATAAATAAATATTATTTGAAAGACTGGCCAAGATGTATTATGCACTCAGGTGCAACCTGGCTAAAACCCCATTTCTTATAAGAATATGCACTAAGCTCGCCAAAACCTATTTTTCTACAAGAATATACATTATGCACTCTGATGCAACCTGGCCAAAACCTATTTTTCTATTAAAATATGCATTATGCTCGACAAAGCCTATTATTCTGTTAGAATATGTACTATGCACTATGCTACAACTTGGCCATAAGGCCCACAACCTATTTCTTATCCGAATATGTATTGTGCACCCAGGTGAATCTTATGTTTTTCCTGGATTAAATTGAATGCACCTCGAGTGTGTCCTGTGTACTTCGTAGATAAGTCTAAGTTTATCCTAGTAATCACCTACAATATATTATACACAACCAAAATCACTACTCTAAAATCCTTGGTCGACCCAAAAAAAAATATGCTATCACAATTCGCAACCGACCATCAACCAACTGACTAGTATTTGACATTTGCAAAATTTATTTCAATGTTATATTATTTCACATGAGCCTTTATTTTTTCCCTATCCAATAAAAATTACAAATGTAAACTAATATCTCTTTTATGTGAAAACATGACCGATCTTTTTAAGATCTTAAATATATTAATGTGACCGGTTTCCTAAAGTTTATATTACTATATAACTACTTTAACTAATTAATCTGACATATAATTATAAAACTAATATTTATCGAACATCTTTTGACCGGTCTAACTTTTACCGATCGGTTCAAATTGACGGGATGGGTAAATATTTAAATCTGAGTCCTTATATATCTCATTTCCCCGTTTAACCTGCCCCTGTTTTTTTTTTCCTTTTTGAAACATATATATATATATATATATATATATATATATATATATATATATATATACTTATTAGACTAGAAAGCGGTTATACGAGGATTTGTGATACCCATGAAATCATTTAGTACAATTTGATTGAAAAAAGACAGAACAGAATGATCTCAAATTGTTGTAGATAGATCTCTCGATTGACTACTATCTGTTGCATGATTCGCCAGACAATCTGATGTTTGGTTTTCTTTTATGTAGTTGTGTAGGCAACACATTGCGGAATTTGAAACATTCTTTGTTTGATTTCGATAATCATTTCAACTATATACCAAGGTGGATCGGTATCAGAGTGTATGAATCGACGCATGTTTTATAAGTCTGATTCGAATTGCACCATAGCATCCTCTATCCATCATCGTTTTTAACGCCATCAACATGGCCCACGTCTCACCTATTAGCACAGTGGTGATGCCCAAAGGTTGTGCCACTGCTAGGACCGTTCTGGTCGTCGATTATCTGCATATGAACCATGTACATGCAATTTAATGGTGTCTTTTAGCCGTTCCATCCATATTGATCTTAATCCATTTGTCCACCCCACTGTCCATATTCTGATAAATAAAGAAAGATGGTTCAAATTAGCTAGATTGATTAACTATAGTGATTGATTGGTTTATATTTTTCAATAGTCTGTTGTGGTGTTGCTAGATTCAAAATAATCAAAGTAACCGCGTGAGTGTTGATATTTTCTTAACCTAGTCATTTTTAGTTACAGAGTGTGATTTAATCTTAAAAGGTTTTCATAGTATGTTAGGAAAATGTTTAACTTTTTAATGGGGCTCCATTTATTCTGTGTGGGATAACCCTAGTGGATTGGTAGATTCAAATCCCTAGCAACCTTCATCTTAGCGAAACCAAAAGCTATTTAACTAAACATCATTATACATTATCGTCTATATGCTACTATCGAACATAATTTCAATTATCATACACCATTTAGCCCAGCCTATTCTACGGGAATTAGCCGAGGGACTAATTTCATCTTCAAGCTTGCCTCACCTGATTTAAGATGGTCAGCTAACTCAACCATGAACATTGTTCCATCTATACTTTGCCCTGCCTCATCCACCATAGTCAATGGTGGGGAACACCAAATTTACCTTTATACATTTGCACATGTGAATGTGACACCCATAAAAACTCAATCTATTTGTATCCCTAACTCTAATACCAATCATAAGATCTACAGACGGTCTAATTGGTTTATTTCAAACCTGAATTATATCGTACTGATGTTGTCATCACTTAACCATTTTTAGCCATAAGTGGGAGATTCTATCTTAAGATGTCTCGGTACTTCGTGTATAAGCGCTAATATATATCTCTTTAGTATGTGAATTTGTTTGTTTTTTTCACTTTTGAGTATTGCTTAAAATCAGCTTCACAATGTTTGGTTGTGTTTTTGTGCTTGGTGGCTGGAATTCAGTTTTCCCACTTTGGTAGAGTATTCTGTAAACAATTTTCCCCTCACAGTTCACGCTAAGGGTGATAAAACTGCAAAGTTGAAAATAACATAGAAAAATTTCTTTGAAAATTTCGTAGTGTGAAAAATAATACGACAAATTTTGTTTACATTGGTAGAGAAGATAGCAAAAATTAACGAGTATGCGTTGGTACAAGTCTATATATGATAACGACTGCAACCTATACTATAAATATCCAATAGTAACTATATCCATGCTAACATTCTTCGTTTATTTTTTTATGCATGCCCAAAATTGGCTAAGCTAATAAATCATTTATTATTATTATTACTATTGGATAAAATAAAAGTGCTATGACATAAGTTTTAAATTATTTTTATTCTCCCAGACAATATTTTAGTTTTCCTAATCCAATTATAAACATAATGGGTATTTGGATATTATTTTCATCACAGTTTCAAAATGATTCCTAGATGTAAAAAAGGTCTATTTTTTATGTGCAGTAATCTATTTCTGCTTCTAACTTTTGTAAACACCCTCTTATAATATAAACCCTAATCTTGAAAAACAATTATATTAAATTTTTACAATTACCATAAACAGGTTATACACTATTATAAGCGCCTCTTACGGATTTATTTTTTAGCCCATCTTACTGTTTTAGCCCCATAAAAGTTTTAATCCTTCTTGGATTGTTGATTGCGAAAATTACTTGCCTGTAACTTGTTCTCTACAAATGATTCTATATGTATTTATGGAACGCCTTTTGTGGTTTGGTATTTACATCTTGTTTGTTTGGATATGATATATGGTCTGACTCGGCACCTAACTCTACTCGAGTCAGATGTCAGATCGTTCGTTTTTTTCATTTTTCGATGTCTGATTCGGTTCATATATCTGACTCGGAACTATTTTAGTCAGATACCATTTTGTACCTGACTCGTTGGCATAAATATAAGGATTCAAATTTATTTTATAATTTTACTCATTAATAATTTCTGAATAAGATGTACTGAGAAATATTTAAATGAGATGGATTCAGACAAATCATTTGAGTTGGAAAAACAAACGATCTGTTAGTCTATTGAAATATTCCATAAAAAAAGGGAAAGCAAAAACAGAAAAATGCCCAAAGCAAACACCTACAATAAACATCCACTTGGTAACGGCTGCTACTAGTAATACCACAAATACATATTATACTAACAT
>JAJJMC010018290.1:0-12465 GCA_023531435.1 Papaver californicum | reverse complement strand
CTTAGTAGAAATTAAGGTGCAAATTAGACACTAAAATGTGTCTATCACTATGTTGGCTCATTTCTTTGATTGTTTGATGTTTTCCCTTTTATACAATCAACACGTACTCCAAAATCGGTGAAGTCAAGTTCCAGGAGAATCCCATCCCTCACCAATCTATTTATTCTTTTCTTGGAGACGTGCTCCAATCGTGTATACCACAAGCCAACAGAGTTTTCTTTAATCATGTTCTGCTTGTTTCCAATACATGCATTACATTCCATGGACAACAAGATTTCAACAAAATGTTTATCAAGGTTAATTTGATATAAGCCATTATTCATAAAACCAGTATCAACAAGAGAAGAGTTTTTACACTAGCTGAAACACTATTTGGTTACATTAAAGGAGTATCCGGAAACATCCAATTTTGATAAAGATATTAAATTTCTGGACAAATAAGGTACAAAAAGGGTGTCAAAAAGGTCTAAGTAGTGTCCATTGTGCAAAAAAAACGGTAAGTTCCTATTGCCTTTACTTTAGCCCGACTATGGTTTCCCATCAAAAGGTAACATTCAATTGGGTTTGGGTTTCGGCTTGAAAGATATCCCTGCAATGTATTGGAAACATGAACATTAGCACCGAGTCAACCCACCAAGTGTTAGAATAAAATTCTATAATATTTGACTCGAAAGTACATATAAAGGTAAATTTCTCACATTTCTTTCCGAACCATGCATTTCGCTTTAGACATTCGTACTGAAAATGTCAAGGCTTTCCACAAAAATGGCATTTTAATTGTTCGTCCTTCTTGACCTGTACATCATCAGCAGGCCCTTCGCTCTTTGGTGGATGTAATTTTCTTTCTTTCTTGGGCTTCCACCTTTTCTTTTGAGCTCCTCGAGTCACAATATTCACGGTGAAGTTTTCATGTTGTTTAAGCCTTGCTTCCTATTGAACTAGCATGTTTGTTAGTTCACTCACATTCCATTGTTCCTTAAGTGAATTATAATTTATTTGGAACGGGCCATATAGAGGAGGCAAAGAGTTCATAATAAAACAAATAAGGAAACATTCCGCTACAGACATTCTGAGTGCATCCAATTTAGCTGCAATATTGGTCATTTCAATAATATACTCCCGCATAACTTTTACACCATCATATTTCATGGTGGTGAGTTGTGCCATTAGAGTTCCAGCAAGTGACTTATCAGCTGATCAAAATCGTTCATCAACTACCTTGAGAAACTCTTTAGCACTTTCAACATTAGGAAGGGATGAATTTATGTTGCTAGTAATCGTCATTCACATATACATTAAGCTTAATCTGTTCGAACTTCCCAGGCATCAAACTTATTTTTATCTTCCTTACTACTAGTATCAGTAAGTGCAAAAGGTTTTTCAGTTAAGAGACAGTGATCCAAATCATAAACACCAAGGGTGAACTTGACATGTTCGCTCCATTCAGTAAAGTTTGAGCCATTAAACATGAGAACAGATGCAGCATGCGAATATAAACTAGCAGGTAAGTGAACAATACATTTAAATTATGGGTTCACTAGATAAATAATAACATTAGAGAGATAAACTGAAGAAAAAAAAACATGTATTTATTAGTTTCAAAATCTTATGTGGGTCTCAACTCCAACCTACTAATCAATCTTCTTCAAATAATGGCAATCTTGAGTTCACACAAACAATTAATATAGTCATAGCAAAGGATAGCCAACCTACCAGCACTAAGGGAACAAAGGTAAAACTTCAAAACTATAATCTTATAATTTTCCATAATCTCTTTATAATTTTTGATAAAATGAAAATTCTTTCATGGAATGTACAAGATATAACAAATAATTTCACTAAAACAATAGTTTCAAAATCATGTCAAAATTTAAAATCCTGATTTTATTTTTCTATGTGAGACTAAAATTGATAAAATTAGAATAAAATCAGTTGCTTAATCTGTTCACTACCTAAATTACTCTTGTATTGATAGAATATGGTATGCTGGGGGACTTATTCTCATGTGGAAGGATGGTATCAATGTTGAAATAATTGGTTCCGCAAATAATGTTATCCATGCTTTGATCAAGTTAGATCCTAGTAAACCCGAAGTCTTAATGTCATTCATGTATGGTCCTACTTATAGTGATCCTAAAAAGATTCAATGGGATTTCCTTTATGAGTTCAGTAAGGATGTTCAACAACCTTGGATAGTCATATGTGATTTAAATTTTCACTTATCTAAGAATGATAGTAGTTCTGATAATTGGGTTCAAAATAGGGTAAATGACTTTGGCTTAATGGATATAGGTTATGAAGGTAAGGATTATACTTGGACTAGTAATTCCTTTGGAACTGGTACCATAAGAGCTAGACTTGATATGGCTCTTGGTAATAATTATTGGTTTCTTAATTTTCCTAATGCTAAGCTTCTGCATTTGAATTTTGTCTCTTCTGATCATTGTCATGTCTTACTTGTTACTGATCCTATCCCCAAACACCTTTGGAGACCTTTTAAGTTTTTCAGAACCTGGATCGGTCATAATACTTTTAAGGATAATTTGGAGATAATCTGGAATATATATATTCATGGTAGTCCTGCTTTTAAGCTAAATCAGAAGCTTCAAAAAACTAGGATTACTTTATCCCAATGGAATAAATTGGAGTTTGGAGGCATTCAACATAATATTAACAACTTACAAAATATGGTAGATGGCCCATATTGAACCTCCTTCTGGTAACTAGCATACTGGAGTCAAAGCAATCATTCATGACTTAGTGAATTGGTATAAGATTCAAACTGGATTCTACAAAGAAAAATCTAGGGACAAGTCTGTGCATGATATGGACAATAACACTAGATATTTTTATTCTATGGTTAATAAAAGATTGCATAATAATAATAATATCAATGCTCTTTGTGACTCTTCTGGTAATTGGCTTAGAGATAGAAATGATATAAGTAATTTGCTTACTTCTCATTTTATCTCTGTTGGATGCACTTCTAATCTTGTTTTTGTTGAAAGTGATTTTGATATAATTCCTAATTTGATAATTGATGTTGAAAAGGCTACATTGAATGCTATTCCTACTATGCATGAAATTGAAAATGTTGTCAAAAGTATGCCATCTTGGAGCTCACCTGGTCCAGATGGTTTCCAAGCAGGATTTTACCAAACTCAGTGGCAACTTGTTGGTAAGGACATTATTGATGTAGTTCAGAGATTTTTTGAAAGTGGTCATATGCCTAGAAGTATTAATAAGACTTACATAGCTTTCCTAAATGTAAGAGTCCAAAAATGCCTTCTAAGTTTAGTCCAATAGGGTCATGCAATGCTTCCTATAAGATTGTGTCCAAAATTATATCCAATAGAATCAGACCCTTACTTAAGAAATTAATATCTCTTTATCAGGCTGCCTTTGTACCAGGAAGAGTCATTTATGACAATATCATTATTGCTCATGAAATGATTCATTCAATGAAGCAAAAAGAAGGCTTCAATGATACTATGGACTTAAAACTAGATTTTTCAAAGGATTTTGACAGACTTGAGTAGAATTTCCTTATTAAAGTGCTTAGAAGTTTTGGTTTTAGTGACGAATTTTATAATTTTGTTATGCAGTGTATTTCTACTAGTAGCATAAGTGTGCTTATTAACGGGTCTCCTTGCCAGCAGTATGAGCATACTAGAGGGATAAGACCAGGAGACCCATTGTCCCCTTACCTCTTAATTTTGGCCATGAAGTATCTTACTAGGAGTTTGTCTTTTGCAGAAAATAACAAAACTATTAATGGTGTTAAGGCTTCTAGAAGGGCCCCATCTATTACTCATCTTCTTTTTGCAGATGACATTCTCATATTTGGAAAAAATAATATGCAACATGTTAATTGTTGCTTACAACTTCCACAAGATTTTAGTAAGGTATCTGGTCAAATGCTCAATTTTGATAAGTCTTGTTTCTATTTTAGCGAAAACCTCAGTCATGGTGCATGTGAGGATCTTGCTAAAGCTCTTAATATGGCCATGGTAAGTGACTCTGAGAAATATCTTGGTGTTCCTTTACTTTTAGGTCATTCTAAGTTAAAATATTTTGATCCAATAGCTCAGTCTTTTGAAGCTAGGCTAAAGAATTGGGTCAGTACTTCTCTTAATCAAGAAGGTAGGTCTACAATGGTTAAATATGTGTCAAACTCTTTACCTACTTATCAAATGGGGTTTTTCAAGATACATAATATTCTTATTAGTAGACTTGATACTTTCCAAAGGAATTTTTGGTGGGGGCATAAAGCTAATAAAGGGATTAAATTCATATCCTGAAGCCACATTAACAAACCAAAGGAACTAGGTGGACTTGGCTTTAGAAATCTTAGAATTTTTAATTATGCTCTTATATGTAAACTTGTTTGGGAAATAGTTACTGAAAAAGATGAATTATGGGTGCAAATCTTGAGTGCTAAATACTTTAACAATTGATGTGTTCTTCACTTGAATAAGGTAGCATATAACAGTTCTTGAATCTGGAAAGGAATCTACAAAAGTATAGAAACTATTAAGACTAATAGTTTTTGGTCCATTAGATGTGGTACCGAAATTAAAATCTGGCTGGACTGTTGGGTTTTGGGTTTGGATCATCCTCATAAACCTGCTGAAGGTTTGGTTAATACTTTATCTTATGTTCATGTATGTGAGTTGTTCTATGAGGGTACCAAAAGGTGGAATATATATTTAGTTAACTTTCTCTTTTCTCCTGATTCAGCTTCTAAAATCTTAGCAATGCATGTTCCTACTATAGAGACTGATACTCTATTTTGGAAACCTGATAGCAAATGGTTATTTTCTGTTAAAAGTGTTTATAATATCTTGAGTGGTTATTCTAATCTCTCTACAGATTCTCAAGGAATCTGCAGTTGTATGGAAACTCTTTGGAAGGTTAATTTGCCTCACAAGATTAAGCTTTTTATCTGGAAGTGTATTAAAGTCATTGTACCTACTAGGAATAAAATTTCTAGATTTAAGTCTGATATTGATGTTCATTGTAGCCTTTGTAATGCTTTTATGGAGACTTGTGATCATTTGTTTATCCATTGTCCTTATTCTAGATCTTTCTAGCTAGGAGTCAATATTAATGTCTCTAATATTATAGTTGATCATGGAAGTTTCAAGAATTGGGTTCTAACTTGGTTTTCTACAGGATCAAATGGTACAACAGGAGTTTATAATCAGTCTCTTACTATAAATGATTTTGAAACTGGTTGTAGGTATGATATACCATAAATAGCTGATAGACACATTTTTGTGTCTAAATTACGCTAGATTATCTACTTTGATAGTGTTCGATTTTGTTCTTATTATGGTTTTTTATGTCTTTGTAGATATTTTTGGTTCAAAAGTGATAAAGGCACCCACTCCTTGGTTAAGGGCACCCAGTCCAACATTTCAAACTTCAAATTTGGGCGGAAAAAAATTCTTCCCATATCAACAGCGTACGAGTTTTGGAAACTCTTCCGGTTATGGAAATCTTCTCAAATTTATTAGGAAACCGAGTTTGTTTGGGCAACAAGAAGAAAGAAAAAAAAGATATAAGTATTCTTCTCATAATAGAATCGATAAAGAGAGAAACAAACGAAATCAGGAAGGAAGAAAATCTATTTTGGAATGTTTTTCATCGGTGAATCCACCGAGAATTAAAGGGAAGATTGAAGAGATTTAGGGTTGTGGTAGTATAAATAGAAGAGCTTATAGAAGATTTTGGGGTCGGAGAAAAGCCAAGGTGAAGCTGAGAGAATCCAGAGATCGAAAAAGAATACAGGAGAAGAAAATTTTTCTGCTGCTGCAAGGAAGAGGAAGAACACGAAGAACAAACGGCAAATCAGAACTGTCGTTCATAATATGGTTAAAGCCGTTCCTTTTCTACCTCAACAGAAAACCGTACTTCTTCTCGTGCTCTTTTATTATCATTTGTAACGCACATAACTACTCATTGTAACACTTATAAGCGTGTCAAAAGTTCTGTGTGCTATTCTATCACCATTGTAAGCATCACTTGAGTTATAAAATCGATTTTTGAGGGTTTTGTCATTACAATGAGCTAATCACCATCACTGGGGCGACAGAGGAAGCCGTTCTTCCAATAATTAAGTGGTATGTCTATTTTAATTGTATTTTCTTTACAATTCTTTTATTATTAATTGCTTGGATTGAAATTAAAATAATGGTTTTTCTCAAGTAGTTGTGTTTTATTTTGATGGGCCATGCATGGTATTAAACTCTTGATGTCTCATGCTTTCGATTTACAACTATTCTTTTAAAAACCTAACCTTGGCAATGATTTGATTAAAGTGAAAACAAGAATGGTGAGATTTTATCACTGAAATATTGGGTTATGGTGGAATCTTTAGCCCTAGTTTTCTTCCATCTATTTTAAATCAAATCTGTTTAGTCCAATTTATTTGTAGTTATTCAAAATTAGGTCTAGAAATCAATCTTCACAAGTCCGAGAATCGAATCCCTTTTTACCACTATATTAAAAATAACGTCAATTTTTGGCGCCTCCGACGTGGACTTGTTTTTAGAATTGTTTTTTAGATTATTTATTTTTTAGGTTAATTAGTTTAGTTAGATTTTTATTTTTACTTTGTTCTATTTTACGTTTCTTTGGGTATTTCTCTTTTTGCTACATGTTTGGATCTTGGATTAAAAGAAAATAAAGCCAAAGACTTTGGTGATTAAAGACTTGAAGTTAAAGTTAAGGACTTGGAGTTAAAAGTTAGAGCTTAAAGAACGGAGAAGAAGACAAAGACTTTTACTTTTAGATTTTATTTCTAGATTTATTTTATTTATTTATTTTTTTAGATTTTTTTTAGAAAATTATATTAGGAATTTTTATTATTTCTGTAATTTTTTTTATTTTATTTTTTTGAACACTTTTTGGACTTTATTTTGGACTTTGGACATTTATTATTTTTAAACCCTACGGAAGGGTAATTTAAATATAAACTGCTACAGGGAAGGACGACAATTACGATATTGTCTCGGTCCCTCGGGTTCGCACGCTGACACAGGAGTCGGTGGCCTGAGTCGACTACAACCGATTCATCCCCCGTCTGGTACGGGAGGTAAGACTCGATCAACCCACGAATCCCCTGCAAGTGGGTTTACTGTATTCCTTCGTATGCATATATGTTGAGGAACTGAAAACGGACTTACTTTTCTAGTAAAGGGAAAGAACTGGCCATACAAGATAAGGACTCGGATTTCATCACCGTTTCCTTCTTGCCCGCCATAGGAACACGTTACCTAACGCGAACCTAATCCTTAAAATTTGACTAGAAAGACGACTGATAGGGTAGTATCAAGCTTATTGGAAAATCATTCAAAAGGATTGTATTGGTTACTTTGTTAGCTTGCGCCGCCTTGTAACCCGAGGAAACGTTTCCAAAGAGGCAGGGTTATCAAAGCTCCTTAGAGCTTATCCTGCTTCTAACCGACTTAATCTAATTCATATCGTTCTGAGGGATTCTCTAAAACTGTAACTAGTTGCCTTTTGGAAGAATAGAAGCTGGTCTAGAAACAATCTTAGTAGAGCCATCATGCTTTTTGTTTGCTAGAATCGATATGTTTGATTTGGTTGAGTCGACCTTGCTTTGTGTTTTTTTAGAATTCCCTTCCGATTAGGAGTTGTTGCATGCCCAGTGAGCGTGCCTGGAGAAGAGATTCTATTGGTCGTTTGATCAGTGACGAGAATATGAACTTTGTCTCTGAAAGTGAGAACTTAGGAAACCCTTCTTTTGAGAGCCCTATTTTTGGAAACTTTAGTTTTGAGAATTTGTCTCTTAGTGAGGAAGTTATTCCTAATTTTCCGGTTGTACCAGAAATGACAACCTTGAAAGCTTTGTTGAATCCTACTAGGACTGCTCGTCCATCATGTATCAAGTTGGCTGAAACTCAAGCAAACTATGAGTTGAAACCTGGGACCATATACATGCTCCCACTCTTCTTAGGAAAAGAAAATGAAAACCCTTACTTTCACATTAGGGATTTTGAAGAAATATGTAGTACCCTAAAAATTCACAACATGTATGATGAAGCTTTGAAACTTAGGTTATTTCTTTTTTCCCTGAGAGACAAGGCCAAATCTTGGTTATATAATTTGCCATCTGAATCCATCGAGACATATGGACAACTTACAACTGCCTTTTTAGCTAAATTTTTCCCTAGGCACAAGATATCAAAACTTAGGCAAGATATTTCCGCATTTGGGCAACAAGAAGGAGAATCTTTGTATATCTATGTGGAAAGGTTCAACGAATTAATAACACAATGTCCCCAACACGGTTTAGAAGATCAAAGTCTGGTCCAGATCCTTTATAAAGGACTAGATTATCCAACAACGATCATAGTTGAGTCATTGTGTACAGGAAGTTTTGATAGTAAAGATGTTACTGAGGCGATGAAATTTTTGCATGAAATTACTGAAAAGACCCATCAATGGGAATGTAGTAAGGAACCCCCGAGAAAAACTCTTCTGAGCAGAGGTAATGTCAATAGGGTAGATGAAATTCTTGAATCAGATGCCAAATTTGTAATTATAGTAAAAAGGTTAGAAGCCTTAGAATTAAGTTAATCTAGTCGCGGAATAGAGCCCAAGTCATTTTGGGAAGGACAGACTATTGAAGAGCAAGCCCATGCTCTTTATAACAACACTAGATATGATAACCATCAGAAGTTTGACCCATATTCAGAAACCTATAACCCTGGTTGGAGAAACCATCCAAATTTTTCTTGGTCTAAGGGCCAAAATCAAGGTCAGACTAGTAACCCTCAGGTTCCCCCAGGTTTTGGTTATACTAAGAATTCTTCTGGTACAACACAATTTCAGAATCCATTAGAAAAGACGGTCATGAGTTTAACAGATACGGTCGCCACATTAGCTCAGAGCAATAAGGAGTTACATCAGAACACTAAAGAGTTTCAGCAATATGTCAATCAAAGTTTACGAGAAAATCAAAAGATTGTTCAGGCTAACAGCCAGGTAATTTCCAATTTAGAAAACCAGGTTGTTCAAATCGCTGAGTCTTTGAGAGACAAAGAAAAAGGCAAGTTCCCTAGTCAAACGCAACCCAACCCTAGAGGAGTTCATGAGTTATTTTCTGACCATGTGAATTCAATTAAAACCGTTAGAAGTGGTAGAGTAGTAGACAATAAGGTAACCTTGCCCGATAGTGAACATGTTGTAGTTCACTCTTCTGAGTCTATAGTTGAAGAGACTGATAAAGTCTCTAAAAAGTCCAATGCGGTTCCGGATGAACCCGATTTTGTGCCCAAAGCCCCATTCCCACAACTTCTAATACCAACTAGGAAGGAATCCAAAATGATATGCTGAAGGTTTTTAGGCAAGTCACGATCAACCTTCCATTATTAGATGCAATTAGGCAGATTCCTGCTTATTCCAAGTTTCTTAAGGATATTTGTACGCGAAAGCGAAAGCTTAGTGTACCAAAGAAAGCCTTTTTAGTTGGTCATGTGAGTTCAATTAGCCAGAATAATACAACTCCTAAGTACAAAGACCCAGATTCCCCAACCATTTCTTGCATAATAGGTAACTACCGTGTTGAGAAAGCGTTACTTGACTTAGGAGCCAGTGTGAACTTACTTCCGTACCATGTGTACCTCCAGCTAGGACTTGGTGATTTGAAACCTACTTAGATCACACTGCAATTAGCTGATAGGTCTGTGAAAATTCCTCGTGGTATCATAGAGGATGTTCTTATTGAGGTCGATAAGTTTATTTATCCAGTAGATCTTGTTGTCCTTGATACTCAACCTGTTCGTGACCCAGAGAATCAGATACCTGTGATATTAGGTCGCCCATTTTTAGCTACATCTAATGCGATCATTAACTGTCGAAATGGTATTATGAACTTATCTTTTGGTAATATGACTATTGAGCTGAATATTTTCAATATTAGTAACCAACCACCTGAGCTAGATGACACGTGCATTGAAGAGGTGAACATGATAGAAACATTAGTTCAGAAGTCATTACCAAACAGTTTGTTAGAAAATACATTAGAGAAATGTCTAGCCCACTTTAGATTTGATGTTGATAATGATAGTTTTATTAATGATAGTGAATACTTTGTTAGATTCTGCACCACCTGATCATAATTTAGAAGAAGCAATTGACCATTTTCGGGAATCTGACGATCTAGAAATTAGGGAAATTGTGATTAGTCTATCTAGAGACACTGAAAACTTTAAGTTTGGGGGTGACTACCATTCTCCATGTACTTTACCTTTATCTCTTAGAAAGGTCCCTAACTTGGGACTTGACATATGCACCTCTACCATTTTACAAGATCATCTTCGAGCTAGATTCCCTGATCCTCTTAATGGTCAGAAAGAAGTTCAGTTGCCAGAAACCCATCCTCTGGCCGATGTGGTTTACCTAGGCGGTAATACCAAGATTGACTTTGTTTTCCCACCAAAATATTTCCTTCCATATGTGGGAACGTTAGAATTTCAAATGTGTCAGTTATTAAGTTGTGAAACTAAACCTAATTACTTTAGGAAATTAGAATCGACACATCTGTTTAAGAATGACCACCTTCATTGTAGTCAATTGTATGAGTCAAATCTGATTGACTTTGAGGATCCACAATTATTCAGGTTATTATTATGTGCTTCTAAGTTCTTAGTTGAGCTCTTCCAGACTTTACAACCTGATCTTGTAGATTCTTCCTACGAGGAAATCAAGCCTATGAAAATATTTTATGTAGACCCTTCTATGGAACCTGAACCACAGCTAGAAGTAGTTGTCTTAAACAGAAAACCAGATAAGGGTGTGCTCGGTTTGTTCATTTTCTTGGCATGTTGCAGTTTTCTTCTATTTTGGATAACCCTATTTGATTCAGATGACCCACAGTTGTTCCTATTATTGCTATATGATTTTATGAGGTGACTAATTCTTCTTAGTCTGGCCGAAGACTTTAAACTTAGAACTTCTTGGGAGGTAACCCATGCTCATAAAACAAGGTAATATCTTTCCTCAGCTCTTTTCCTTCGATTGGTAACAGTTTCACGCTCTTAATCATTCATCTTTAGAAACATTGAAGACACTGTTTGATTTAAGTTTGGGGGTAAGGGAGAAACTTTTTAGTGAAATAATAAAGCTCTAGAATTTAGAAGCTTGTGAACACTTAAGGGTGACACTAACCATTCTAGGTAGATGGAAACTTAGCTCTTTTTCTATAAGAATTAGTGTGCTCAGTGAAATGGTTTATAATAAAAGGACAGAGTTCAGGTGTTAGAAATAACATGATAGTTGTCACCACATCTCGGAGTCTATCACTACCATATCACTTTATGTTTTTACTTTTGTAAATTCGTGTTTCTCTAAGTGATTTGGTGGGGCCCAGCATCAAATTGTTATTGGCGTCAGGATGAAATAGATTGTTTTGAGATCAAGCCCCATTATTGCATTGTAAAAAATTGACACTTTGTTAGAATTTTTTGTGTTCTCCCTGTCTCCGTCGCCTAAGCAAGCGTGGAATGCAGGATCCATGGGAACCCGTGTATATACCAGTTGGATCGATATTAGTATTAGAACAGTGAGTGCGTATCTCAATTCATCCTAGCAATGACCTTCAGACAGATATGGGAAACACCGTTCACCTTAGTCAACACTTGCAACCTTCATAGTTTCCATGTCCATCTTCTAAATCTTTTCATGTGATTGAACTGTGGTAGATTCTGAGACTTGTGGTTGAACTATTATCTGAGTAGAGCTCTGTTGTCTTATATATGAATTTTAGTATGCTTGAGTAAACACTCGTGTACATCAATTGGACTCATATAGGGTAATGATTCTCATAGCCGAAGAATTGAGTAAGCCAACTAAATAGCTTGTTTAGTGTCTATCCTTAATTGTTCACGAGTCGCTAAAATCTGGAGTAAAGGTTTTGTGGGTATACCTCTTGTAAACCCTCACGAGACAAAACTCGTCCACTAGGGACACCTAGGGGTTTAACGGCTTATTACATATGCTAAATGTAGTCGCGATTCCTACGAAAGTGATTTAGGATTTTATTTTCTAGATTAGATTTGCTCGAGGACTAGCAAACAATAAGTTTGGGGGTATTTGATAGACACATTTTTGTGTCTAAATTACGCTCGATTATCTACTTTGATAGTGTTCGATTTTGTTCTTATTATATTTTTTTATGCCTTTGTAGATATTTTTGGTTCAAAAGTGATAAAGGCACCCACTCTTTGGTTCAGGGCACCCAGTCCAACATTTCAAACTTCAAATTTGGGCGGAAAAAAATTCTTCCCATATCAACAGCGTACGAGTTTTGGAAACTCTTCCGGTTATGGAAATCTTCTCAAATTTATTAGGAAACCGAGTTTGTTTGGGCAACAAGAAGAAAGAAAAGAAAGATATAAGTATTCTTCTCATAATAGAATCGATAAAGAGAGAAAC
>JAJJMC010018288.1:2845-13642 GCA_023531435.1 Papaver californicum | reverse complement strand
TCTGATGTGTGGACTTCTCCAGTTCTATCCACTAATGGGTTCAAACACTATGTTATCTTTGTTGATCACTTCACCAGGTACATCTGGTTCTACCCTCTACATCACAAATCAGATGTCACCCAAGTCTTCATCAAATTCAAAGCACTTGTGGAAAACTACTTCAGCACCTCCATCAAAACTTTATACTCAGACAATGGGGGTGAATACATCGGACTTCGTAGTTTTCTCTCCACCTCCGGGATTTCTCATCTCACCACCCCACCTCATACACCAGAACACAATGGTTTCTCCGAAAGAAGACATCTTCACATAGTTGAAACAGGGTTTGCTCTTCTTTCCCATGCTTCCTTACCACTGTCTTATTGGCCTTATGCCTTGGCCACAGCTGTTTATCTCATCAACAGAATGCCAACACCCACGCTGAATCTTCTCTCACCTTATCAGCAAATTTTTCGCACAACCCCCAATTACTCTAAGCTCAAAATCTTTGGTTGTCTATGCTACCCATATCTCCGGGCGTACACATCCCACAAGCTTGAGCCTCGCTCCACTCCGTGCATCTTCCTAGGCTATTCCCTCACACAAAGTGCATACTACTGCTTAGATCCATCCAACTCAAAGATGTATGTGTCTAGACACGTTAAGTTTGTTGAAAATCAATTCCATTATGCTACACTAGCTAATTCCGTCACACCCACATCTTCCACACTCTTAGATACCTGGATACCACCACCCATACCAGTCGAGCATCACCCTCATCCGCAACAACTCATACCATCATCGAAAGTTGTTCTTCATCACGGACATCGGTGCGAAGACTCATCTCTGGCTGGTCCTCCAGCCTCCTGCCTTCCTGCTGCAACTGGTAATTCACTTCCTGCTGCAACCGGTAATCCAGTTCCTGCTGCCACCAGTGATCCAGTTCCACCACCAACTCATACCATGACGACCCGTGCTAAGAACAATATTCGCAAACCAGTCAATCGCTTGAATCTAGTTACACAGCTCGTCTCTTCTGATGAGACAGAACCTACGACAGTCTCCCATGCTCTTGCCAAACCCCACTGGCGAAAACCTATGGCTGATGAGTTCAATGCCTTGGTCAGCAATGACACTTGGGATCTTGTTCCACCAGACTCGCATCAGAATGTGGTTGGCTGTAAGTGGATTTTTCGTACAAAGCGTAAATCTGATGGCTCTATTGACAGGTACAAAGCTAGGCTGGTGGCCAAGGGATTTCTTCAACGCCCTGGTGTGGATTACATGGACACCTTCAGCCCTGTTGTCAAACCAACAACTGTGCGAGTAGTTCTTAGCCTTGCCATCTCTCATAATGGGATCTCCGAGAGCTAGATGTGAATAACGCGTTTCTGCAAGGTCACCTACAGAAAACTGTCTACATGAAACAACCACCAGGCTTTGTGGATCAAGATCACCCTTCCTTTGTGTGCAAACTTCGCAAAGCAATCTATGGCCTAAAACAGGCTCCCCGGGCTTGGTACCATGAACTGCGCATGTTTCTCCTTCAATCTGGGTTCATGAATTCGCATGCTGACACTTCTCTTTTTGTTCTCCAAGCTTCAGGACATCTTATCTACCTCCTGGTATATGTGGATGACTTGATCATCACTGGCAGTGACTCTCATCGTGTCAATTTGTTCATCCAATCTCTGGCTCAGCGCTTCTCCATCAAAGATCTTGGCTACTTATCGTATTTTCTGGGTGTAGAGGTAGTCCCCAACAAGCACGGTCTTTTGCTCTCTCAGCGGCGTTACATGTTGGATATTCTCTCCAAAACTAATATGCTTGGTGCTAAGCCTGCACCTACGCCTATTCCCACAGCACCACCGTTAAGCTTAACTTCTGGCACACCATTACCTGATCCAACTGAGTACAGGAATGTTGTGGGCAGCCTCCAGTAACTTCTTCTCACACGCCAGATATGAGCTTTGCGGTCAACAAATTGTCTCAATACATGCATACTCCAACTACGGTTCACTGGCAGTTTGTCAAACGTCTTCTGCGATATCTGTGTGGTACACTTAATGATGGCCTTCAACTGTATCGAGATTCTCCTATCCAGCTGCATGCCTTCTCTGATCAGCTACACCACACTGCCTCGTCGCATGTCCAGGCCTTCTCTGATGCTGACTGGGGTGGCAACAAGGATGATTTCTCCTCCACCAGTGCCTATCTTATCTATCTTGGTCGTAACCCAGTCTCCTGGAGCTCGCGGAAGCAGAAATCCATTGCGCGATCATCCACAGAAGCGGAGTACAAGGCTGTTGCAAACACAGCTGCGGAGCTCAATTGGCTTACTTATCTACTCACTGATCTGAATGTCAGCCTACCGGTGTGTCCAGTCATTTACTGTGACAATGTGGGAGCAACCCAGCTTAGCTCCAACCCTGTATTTCACTCTCGTATGAAGCACATTGCCATTGACTTTCACTTCATTCGTGATCAAGTTCAAACTGGCGCCCTGCGTGTTGCGCATGTTTCGTCTGCAGACCAACTAGCAGACGCTCTGACAAAACCCCTACCCAGTTCCAAGTTTCTGGACATCAAATCCAAGATTGGACTTCTCTCTCGCGGTCCATCTTGAGGGGGCATGATAACAGATATCCTACTCCTTATAGGATTCTGTTCTGTATTCTTATCTTGTGTATCAATCCTATACATATAGGAGTCTTTATCCTTATCTGATTGTATATCAAAAGGTTGTATAAACCATGTAAACACTTATGAGAAGATATGAAAATATATTCATCTAACAGAATGATCACTATTAACAGCAAGCCAATAAAGCTACAAATATGGGATACAGTTTGTTCACTACTCTCCATGCTATTTTTGTGCTATCTAATGGCTTTTTCGTTTCGTCCTTATTTTTCTTAGGTGGTAATCTGTTTGAAATTTTCCCTGGTCGAGTGCCTGCTCTGTTTTCAAATAATATCATGAGTTACTGAAGTTAATTCACCACTAAGTCTCATGAGTTTGGTTCTATGATGGTTAATGTGGTGTTAAGTTAGTAACTTTCTCTTCTCTTGCTTTCCCCTGTAGTATTTTTAGGGTAGTGTTGTAGCTGTAATGCATTTACTGTGGCGTTGCTTTATATACCATTCACCTTCCCATCTAAAGTAGTTCAGCTGACTCAATGCTCTCTTGGTCATCTAACTATAGGAAAATATAATCTAGCTTTATGGTGGTTAGCATTGGTTCTGTTAATCTTGTCATACATCTTTGTCTGAAAGAGGTAACATACTGACATGTATGCATATCAAATAATCAGGAGATGGTTTCGTGTTAATCATCAGAGTAAATTGCTTGTGATATCACAAAGATTTCCTTATTACCTGGCATTTTCTCATTGGCTCTATATGTTTTATTATGCTCGATTAAGATATTAGTATACGATGAAAAGTTGGGAAGAAAATAATCTCTTGTAAGGGTTATTTCCTTGCACTTGCTGTCACACACTGGTCTCATTGTAATGCTTTTATTACTGCATAAACCCTGATAAATCTATGAAGCTTCTCATTATAAATTAGCATCAACACCAGTATTTAGAGTTTCGTTGTGACGGAGTTTATTGTAACTTATATCAGGCTGGTCAAGAATCATTCAGATCTATTACAAGGTCATATTACAGAGGAGCTGCTGGTGCACTTCTAGTCTATGATATCACCAGGTACTTTCTTTATCTATTCAAATTATCTTATGAGTCCAACAGTGTCTTTCAGGAGATTTTCGCCTTCCAATTTATAAGTATCTCAGAAAATTAGGCAAATCAAAGAAAAATATTGAAGATTTATTACTTGGAGAAGAGTTGCACAGCAAAGGGGTTGAGGATATGAGCTGGCAATCTTTTCCTTTGTTTGTTTAAAGCAAAAAATTGGAACTGTGACCATTTGGAATAAGCTGTTCTGAAATAAGAGCAATCATCCTGATAGCAACCAATTAAATTTGAAACATGCTCTAAGCTAGTCTTATAATCTGTTCACATCTTCGTTTTTCAAAACAGCAAATAAAACTATGTAGCTGGGAAGTTGATAATAATGTGCTAAAACAGTCTTTGTAACGGCATAATTGTAGCAGACCCTCACCGTTAACAAATGAGGCTAAAACAGAAAAGTCAAAGAGAAAGCATACTAACTGTTTTTCTCCGTCATTTAACCATTTTTACTGAATTCCCAGAAAATGGTGTTTTTTGCAAAACTAGACGGTTCCACCGTTATAACCACTTTTTTGAGACCTTGATGTATCACATTCAGGTCCTTTTGCGCTAGCAATCTCTACAGATTTTGTCACCAACACTAGTTCTTTTCTTTTTTCCTTCTTTTTCGATTGATAATGTCAGACAATTTTTGTCTTTTGAAACCTTTTAGGAGAGAAACTTTTAATCACCTTGCTAGCTGGCTGGAAGATGCGAGGCAGCATGCAAATGCGAACATGACAATTATGCTTATTGGCAACAAATGTGATCTCGCTCACAGAAGAGCATTTAGCACAGAGGAAGGTGAGCAGTTTGCCAAGGAGAACGGCTTGATATTTATGGAAGCTTCTGCAAAAACTGCTCAGAACGTGGAAGAGGTATCGAGCCTCATCTGTTTCTCCATAAAATAATTTTTTCACTTCACAATATTTTCTTATCAAATTATAATATTAACTTATTGTTTGTTGTTTTCAATCCCTTTTCTGAAGGCATTTATAAGCACAGCAGCAACAATCTACAAGAAGATCCAGGAAGGTGTTTTTGATGTATCAAATGAGGTTAGTTTCTTTTTGTTGGGAAATAAAAAATGGTTATTACTAAAATTAATAGTTTCTTACTTAAATTAATTTTTGTTACTTTAATTAGCTTGATGGGTGCTAGGAACACTAGTCCAAACTTGGGTGGAATTAAAGCCATCCATTTTCACTTCTTAGTGAATGAGAAACCTTTGATTATCCCACATTGGGTAAATCAAGGAGGAAGTTCATGCATATTACCACAAACGTTCTATAAAAGGAAAAGAACTAGTGGATTGGATATGGACTTCGGAAATGGACTAGTGGGAAAATGCATACATGTGCGGTGCTTCACACCGAAGCACCGCAGGCCGCGGGCTTGCGGAGCTTGCGGTGCTTGCGTGTGCTTTCGTGTGTTTATGGCGTGAGCCTTGGCGCGACCCTTGGTGCCTGGCGTGTGCACACGTGTACCCATCAATGAGAAAACGTTTCTTTAATTTTAAATAAATATTTTACCGTTTGAATTAAATGGAAAATAAAATCATAAATAATTTTTTAATTAAAACAATCTTAACGTTTTGTTTTAATGGGGATTTAATATTTGAAATTAAATTTTCACCGTTTTAAAACTCAAAGGTTTACTTCTCCTATAAAAGAAAAACATTGCTAAGGTTTTCGTTTACCCCAGTCGCAGCCACTGTCCTGACGACTTTTCCCCTCTTCTTGCTTTGATTTGCGCACTAGTTTACTTTCTTTTTTCTTTCATCTTCTGTTAAGTTCACAACGGGCCAACGAGCTTTGCTAGCTGGGTTGGTATCAGGTGATTTTATCCTGAATTCAAGTTTGTCACTGAAAGGGTATAGCAGCATCTTCCTGAAGGTGTACCTGGAAAATATTGAGTTAAGGGCAGTCTGTTGAACAGGCGATTTCACCTCTTTGTGTTTTGAGTGTGTGTGCAGTTTCATTCTAACCCTCCCTTAATCATCTTCTAGTTCTTTGTGTTTGTGTTTCTCTGTTACAGGAAGTATATTATCCAACAATCTTAACTCAATATCTGTGCATTCAAAAATCTTCTGTAACAATGGCAAAGACTGATGTTGAGAGACCTCAGAAGTTTTCTGGTAAGGATTTTAAGAGGTGGCAGTCGAAGATGCTCTTTTTCCTGAGTTTCCACATGCTTGATGAAATAGTGTTGAAACCATATAACAAAGCTCTGGATGCTCCTGAATCATCCAAGGAAAAAGAGACCTGGACGAGAAATAACTATTTGGCAAAAAATCATATTTTAAATTGCCTTGAAGACTCTCTGTATGATTTTTACAAATGCTAAGGATGATTTTTCTGCTCACAATTTATGGTCTGCACTGCAAGAAAAATATGAAGCAGAAACTGCAGGAAGTAAAAAGTTTCTGGGCACGTTTTTTACAATACAAGATGCTGAATGAAAAATCTGTGGTTGACCAGTTTCTGGAGTTGCAGAAAATTATTAATGAAATCATTGCTGAAGGTATGACTATCTCTGAAAACTTTCAAGTATCTGCTGTGATTGAAAAGTTACCAAGTTCATGGGCCGAATACAAGAGAAGACTAAGGCATGAAACTGGTGAGATTACTATGATAGAACTGGGCAAGAAAATACAAGTTGAAGAGTTGCTGTGCTCAAAGGACAAGAATGTCTCCTCTGCAAGAGACATGTCAAACAAAGCTCACGTGATCGAACACAAGTTTGCTTCACTCAGTCTGGACCACAACAAGCGCAAGTCTGGGCCTCAAGGAAAAGGTAAATTTCAAAAACCAAAGTCTGCTATTGGTAAGATTAAGGGAGCTTGTTATGTCTGTGGTGTGTCTGGCCATATGGCAATGCATTGTAAAAAACGCAAAGATGCGAATTTTAAGAAACAAAATGTAAACCTGGCTGAAAGTAGTAAAAATGAATTTTCTGGCACGGTGTCTAAGGTGAATTTAGTTACCAATGTGAGGGACTGGTGGGTAGACTCTGGATCTACCAAACATGTCTGCGGAAGCAAGGATATGTTCACCTCCTACCAGACAGTAGGAGAAGGAGAAAAACTCTACATGAGTAATTCTTCTGCAGCACAAGTTGCAGGAAAAGGAAAGGTTTCGCTGAAGCTTTCTTCTGGGAAAATCCTCACATTGAATGAAGTGTTACATGTACCAGACATCTGCAAGAATCTCATTTCAAGTGGTGTGCTAGATGACAAGGGTTTTAAAATTGTTTTTGAGTCCGGAAAAGTGATTATCACTAAGGGTAGGGACTTTGTGGGAAAGGGCTATAAGGCTGAGGGCCTTTACAAATTATCTGTAATCTCTCCTGAAATTAATAAAGTTGATTCTTCTTATGTTGTTGTCTCATTGAATATTTGGCATGGTAGACTTGGTCATGTAAATTATAAATCAATGAACAAATTGGCAAAATCTGGCTGCATTCCAAAATTAAATTTGGAATATGAACATAAATGTGAAGTTTGTGTAGAATCAAAATATGCGAAGAAGCCTTTTCAGAAAAATATCCACAGAGTTTCTAATCCCTTAGAGTTAATTCACTCTGACTTAGTTGATATGAAATCAATCCAAACCAGAGGTGGGAAAAAATGGTTTGTTACCTTCATAGATGACTGTACTAGATACTGTCATATCTACTTGCTCAAAGGAAAAGATGATGCTCTTGAAGCATTTAAATTATATAAATTAGAAGTAGAAAACCAGATGAGTACCACCATTAAAACCGTTAGGTCTGATCGTGGGGGTGAATACGTAACCCCTATAGGAGACTTTTGTGCACAACATGGCATAATTCATGAGGTAACTCCTCCTTATTCACCACAATCTAATGGTGTGGCTGAACGGAAAAACCGAACCCTTAAGGAGATGATGAATGCCATGTTAATCAGTTCAGGACTACCGGCGAACTTGTGGGGGGAGGCCGTCCTCTCAGCTTGCTATATCCTGAACAGAGTGCCCCTTAAAGGAACAGAAAAATCACCGTATGAATTATGGAAAGGCAAACAACCCTCTTATGGATACCTCAAAGTGTGGGGGTGTTTAGCCAAGGTCTCTATTCCTCCACCTAAGAGGACTAAAATAGGACCTAAAACCGTTGATTGTGTATTTCTAGGATATCCCGAGCACACCACTGCTTATAGATTTATGGTTGTGAGTTCCGATAACTCAGAAATCAGTGTGAACACCATTTTGGAATCTAGAGATGCTTCGTTTTTTGAAAATGTTTTTCCAATAAAAATTGAATCTTGCGTGATACGTGTAGATCCTCTAGATGTCCCTTCTTCTAGCCATTCATTACCGGTAGAAGAAGATGAACCTGTTTATGAGCCAAGAAGAAGCAAAAGACCTAGATTAGAAAAATCTTTTGGGCCAGACTTCATTACCTGTTTAGTTGAATCTGATCCACAAACTTATACAGAGGCCATGACTTCGTCTGAAGTTCCATGGTGGAAAGAATCCACTATTACTGAGATGGATTCTATTATTCAGAATGAAACCTGGGAAATAGTAGATACCTCCAGGGAGCAAAACCATAGGTTGTAAATGGATCTTTAAGAGAAAACGTAAGGTTGATGGAAGCGTGGGAAAATATAAAGCTAGACTTGTAGCTAAAGGCTATAAACAAATAGAAGGTGTAGATTTCTTTGACACCTATTCACCTGTCACTATAATAACTTCAATTAGGTTGCTAATTGCAATTGCTGCAATCCATAACCTAGAGATACATCAAATGGATGTAAAAACTGCGTTTCTAAATGGTGAACTAGATGAAGAAATTTATATGGATCAACCCGAGGGCTTTGTGGTGAAGGGTTATGAAAAGAAGGTGTGTAGACTTAAAAAGTCTTTATATGGCTTAAAACAAGCACCTAAACAATGGCATGAAAAATTTGATCATGTGATGTTCTCTAGTGGTTTTAAAAATAAATGAAGCTGACAAATGTGTTTACACTAAATCTGTCAATGATGCTTGTGTGATGGTATGCCTGTATGTTGATGATATGCTTATACTAGGTACAACCTTAGAAATCATTAATTTCACTAAGAACATGTTGAATGAGAACTTTGATATGAAAGACTTAGGTCCTGCTGATGTAATCCTAGGGATGAAAATTAGAAAGGAGTCTAATGGATTCAGTCTCAGTCAATCTCATTATGTTGAGTATGTTCTGAAAAAATTTAACCAGTTTGATAGTAAACCTGCAAGTACTCCTTTTGACCCTTCCTGTAGACTCAAGAAAAACAAAGGCAATGGAGTCTCGCAACTTGAATATTCACGTGTCATAGGAAGTCTGATGTACTTAATGAACTGCACGAGACCAGACATTGCCTATGCAGTGAGTAGACTAAGTAGGTATACCTGTAATCCAGGACAAGAGCATTGGGATGCACTTTTCAGAGTGCTGAGGTATCTTAAATACACTTTAAACTTTCGGTTAAGTTATGATAGATATCCTGCTGTTCTGGAAGGATACTGTGATGCAAACTGGATAGCAGACTCAGAGGAGTCTAAGTCTACGAGTGGATACGTTTTCACTCTAGGCTGTGGAGCAGTGTCTTGGAAGAGTTCCAAACAGACCTGTATCGCTCGATCCACTATGGAATCCGAGTTTATAGCGTTAGATAAAGCAGGAGAGGAAGCCGCTTGGCTAAGATGTTTTTTAGAAGACATTCCTCTCTGGCATAGGCCTGTGCCAGCTGTATCTATACATTGTGATAATCAAGCTGCAATAGCTAATGCTAAAAACAGCAACTATAATAGAAAATCTATTCATATAAGGAGAAGACACAATTCTCTAAAACAACTAATCTCAACTGGCGTTATTTCTGTTGACTTTGTGAGGTCTAAGGAGAATATCGCGGACCCTTTGACGAAAGGCTTGTCCAAGGAGATAGTTAGTAATGCATCGAGGGGGATGGGACTTAAGCTCATCAATTAAAAAACTTGCCATGAAGGATACTCAACCTTGCTGACTGGAGATCCCAAGATCAAGGTTTTGAATGAGACAACTAATTTATGGCGGGTAAAAATTAAACACTATCAGAGAATTATTTTCTCTGTCCCTTCCCTATGGTGTAGATGTGATAGTGTGACTGCAAGTGAGGATGACTTAGAGTAAAGTCTTAATGAGTTCTATAGTTTCAATTTAAGATTGAAATGGGGTGTAGCAGTTAACACTCTTGATAGAACTCACCTATCTGAATGAGGAAGTGGGTCGCTTCCTATGAGAACTGAGCTGATTCTCTAGAGCATTCTGAGAAACGGGATACGTCCAGGGCCAAAACGGACACAACGACGTGAACTTAACAGCATTTTAAGAGATATCTCGCGTAAGGAGTTATTGAAGAATTACACTAAACGATGGCAGTTCAAGACATCATGTTCACTGACCATCAAGTAGTTCCGGTGCTTCTCACGAAGCAAAGGTTCAATTCCAAATGGTCACCTATTGCTTAAGAGGTATTTCTCGTTCTTTCCGATTTTCCGATTTTTCGGTTTCGTCATTCATGTGGGGGATTGTTGGGAAATAAAAAATGGTTATTACTAAAATTAATAGTTTCTTACTTAAATTAATTTTTGTTACTTTAATTAGCTTGATGGGTGCTAGGAACACTAGTCCAAACTTGGGTGGAATTAAAGCCATCCATTTTCACTTCTTAGTGAATGAGAAACCTTTGATTATCCCATATTGGGTAAATCAAGGAGGAAGTTCATGCATATTACCACAAACGTTCTATAAAAGGAAAAGAACTAGTGGATTGGATATGGACTTCGGAAATGGACTAGTGGCCACGGGCTTGCGGGCTTGCGGAGCTTGCGGGCTTGCGGAGCTTGCGGTGCTTGCGTGTGCTTTTGCGTGTGTTTTTGGCGTGAGCCTTGGCGTGAGCCTTGGCGCGACCCATGGTGCGACCCATGGTGCGACCCATGGTGCGACCCTTGGTGCGACCCTTGGTGCGAGCCTTGGTGCGAGCCTTGGTGTGACCTTTGGTGTGATGATGTGATTTTATATAGTGGTAAAAAGAGGTTCGATTCTCGAACTT
>JAJJMC010018278.1:0-11681 GCA_023531435.1 Papaver californicum | reverse complement strand
AGTCCAACGAAACCCTTTTTTTTTAGAAAGCGTTGCAAAAGATGAGGGGATTGTGATAAAAAATCAGAACAACCCTGGTGCACACGATAAGTTTCCCAGATTTTCTATGATTTTTATATAAAATCTCTTAGGCTCCTAGATGTATTGCACACTAGTATAGAGCAATTTGAGTCCAACATATATGATTAAATTGATGAATTTAATCAATATTCATTATTACACAAAATCATTAGAAAAACAATGGCGCACATGGCAAGTTTCCCAGATGTCTATGATTTTTACATAAAATCTCTTAGGATCCTAGATTTATTGCACACTAGTATAGAGCAATCTGACTATTATTTTCGAGTGCTATATTTCACAAGTTGAATCCCCAAAATTACCTATGTTAATATTTATGTTCAAACTGAGCAATATTAACCTATTAAAAAATATATATATTTATATAATCAATTAAAGTGTCGCAGCTGTGCTTAAATTAAAATGACGAAAAATTGTGACAAACAAAATTTTATAGCCTATACTGGCCAAAATCCCACTTTGATCACATTAATACTTTGCTTAAAGAAACAACTAATGTGTCTAGGGAAAGAATTTAATTTAAACGATCTTGAAACACTTGAGCAGCAACACTATAAACATTGTAAAAAGCGCGCAAAAAATACAAAACCCTAATTAGGGTTTGAAAACAAAATCCACAACACTTGCAAATGTTGTAAAAGTGTGGCATAAAATATTCCAAACCCTAATTAGGGTTTGAAGATGAATTCGCAACACATAAAACATTGTAAAAAGTGTGACAAAAAGTTTTCAAACCCTAATTTGAAAATAAACTTTGCAACACTTATAAACGTTGCAAAGACGATAAAAAGGCATTCCTAACCCTAATTTCGTGAAAAGGGGTTTTAACCCTAATTTCTCAAACATGTCTCTTGCTTTGCTTGTGCGTCTTACTTCCACAAGCAAGGCTTGCACGACTAATCAAAAATCAAGCTGGACATCATGCTCCTCTCTAAAATTTGATATTTTACTATTTTTCCTTCAACATGCGAGGCTGAACACAAAGTAAAATATGAGCTTCTAGTCTTCTTGCAAGCTCTTTTTAAACCCTAATTTTGAAGAGGGAGACGTCTCTACCTCTCTTGCTTCATAGTTAGACGTCGATCAACCTTGATCATTCAACTTTCTTCTCAGAAGACTTGTTCATAGATATTCACACTAACTACATCCAACAGAGTCTGATATCTGACCTCGTTCTTCTCTCGCTTCCCTCCCTAAGTTCAACCCTTCTCCTTCATATTTTATGACTGAAGCAAGACTGGAACGGCCATTGCTTGGTTTAGGCCGGTATTATACAAATTGATCTCTCGAATCTAAACAAAGTGCTTCAACAACACAAATGTTTTAAGTATCGACGAATTATCACCTGCTCACCCTACTTTTCCCAAAATAGCCTTCAATTCGTTTTCCCCCACAAACATTTTGGCCCCACAATAGGAGATTAATCTCTCAGTTGTAAGTTTTCAAATTTTCAATCTCTTGATTTTTCTCAACTTCAGAAAGCGGTTTATCTTAGGTCAGATTCAATAACTATCTCTCAAAGCCAATTCTAATAGTACCAACAATGTTACTCTTGGCAATATTCTTCAGATTATCAACATCGGTGCTACCAACACCCCTCTATCTGGTCAGCATACTAAAGAAGTAAGGATGCACATATTCAAAATAATCCATCAGTCTTTTCGAATGGATATCTTCTACAACATATCAAAAAATCATAGCAATCGGACAAATGAGCTAATAGATATGATCAAAACTCTCAACTACTTCCCAGCCAAAAATTCCTAAATTCTTCTTGAGTTTTTTACTGTTCTATCTTTTTGAGACCCTAAACAACCTTTAAACTCAAAATATTCATAGATAGGAGATATATAATCTCTTGGGCATGAAAAAGTTAGGGTAGATCGTCGAAAACGGACTCCTTATAAAAATTCTACATCGTTTTAAGTAAAGACATTATTTTTGAATTTTTCTAGCAACGAAGTTTCACGAAATTGCTCATGTTTTCATGCAAATTTTCATTCATTACTTCATTCAAACAATACTTCTAAGCAATTATAAGTTCAATACAAGATGAAGACTTACTTAGCCATGTTATAAGCTATTTGGAACATTAAGATCACGCTCTGAGCCACTATTGTTTTCTTCTTCTGAGATCGGCTCGACATCCTAGCTACAACAGCAAAGGGGAAAGACGAATGCTCTAACGGGTCACCAATTGGCATTGAAGCTACGGCCATTGGAGAATTTAAAGAGAGGGCAACCTCACAGACGAAGCAGGGACAAACGATGAAGTCAAGGTCATCCTCCCTAGAGCAGATGATGATGTTAGCAAAGGAGAGAACCTTTCTTATCTGGAGTTGCTAGCATTGAAGCAGGAAGTAGAGATGATGCTAGCAACTTCAATAGGATAAAATCTTTATACCTGCGACAAAGCCAGCTTCAATACTTCTTTTTTCTGGCACAGATACTAGCTTCCTCACCTTACAAAGTGGATAGGTCCTTATATTGCATAGACCACAACTATCTCCAGCTTCAGTGTTCACGAAGATGCCAACTTCGAGACTTCTTTTGTTAGCGGTATTCTCACCAACTTATGAAACGAAAAGAACCTCATGTTGCACATCAACAAGCTGCATCTGGACTTCAACTCTTAGATATTCTTCTAAAGAATTCATTGATAACAACTGCTACTAGAAGAAGAACATCAGTATCTGCAACAGGTGCAAGGTCTACTCTCTCAACTCCTGTGATATTGACTCGTACATGGTTCTCGCTTGGTGATGAAGTTGAAGGCTCCATGTCACCTTCAGCATAAAAAGACGAATACTTACGGGAAACGGACTGCCCATCTCTTATAATTTCTTCTTCGTGGTTAACGTTGGTCCTCCACCTATATCAACGTTGATTGCTCATCTTGGTTAGACGCCCGCGAAAACTCTTGGGTTCGAAGAACATCCATGCTGGAGATGATGCTAAACTGTTTTCCACTTTCAAGTGTTCATTTTATATAGACATACATATCAAATTCTAAGCCTCACCAGCCTTATCATCGACCATATGTTTACTAATATGAAGTCAAATTCATCTACCTAATATATTCTCATATTCGATACCCGAACTTTTATATTCTGATATACAAAATCCTATACTACTTAGCAGGCTGCATTCTCAAGTAAAAATTCTAGATATACAATCTGTAAAGTAGTTACAATTCATAGCTTAAATTGGAGGATGCATCTATTATCATTGAACCTGCAACACTACAATAACTCACCTGCATGTAGATCATACTAGCACGTCTACTCAGAAATCAAGCGTGGACATCATGCTCCTCTCCAAAATTTGATATTTTACAATTTTTCCTTCAACATGTGAGGCTGAACACAAAAGTAAAATATGAGCTTATAGCCTTCTGGCAAGCTCTTTTCAAACCCTAATTTTGAAGAGGGAGATGTCTCTACCTCTCTTGCTTCATAGCAAGACGTCTCTACCTCTTTTGCTTCAAGATTCAAACGACTTGCTTCTTGTAAAAACTGAAAATTTTACTCTTTTACCCTCAACATGTGAGGCTGAGTACAAAGAATAAAAATATGAGACTCCTGATTCAAGACTAGAGCTTGACGCTCCCCTCTTCTATAGTCACGTGAAGACCAATATTTGGTCTCCTCTTCTTCTAATCACGTGGAGAGCCAAGATTGGGCTCTCCTCCTCTCTTTCACGTGAAAACCAACATTGGGTGCTCCTCCTCTTATTTTCACGTGAATAAATTAGGGATTGAAAAATCCCCCTCTCCCTTCACGTGAGAACCAAGTTTAGTTTCCTCCTCTTCTTCACGTGAACCAAACTTGGTCTTCTCCTCTTCTTCACGTGAAAGCCATGATTGGTCACTTCTCCCCTTCCACCACGTGAATAGTGAGATTGGACGCCCTTCCCTTTCTCTCGTTCACGTGAATATTCTAGTTAACAAATGAGGGTTTCGACCGAAAAGCCTAAGTTATACTAGACCTCTCACATATATTTTTGTACGAGGCTTCACTACAATTTGCATGCTCAACTGCATACTCTTATCAACACAAAATATACACACTATTCCATATTCACAAATAAATACATATTTTTATTCTACTAGACTCATAAGCTAGTCAAGCAAGACGTATCTATTTTATTTTAGTCTGCTAGACTCATCAGCTAGTCAAGCAGAACATATTTATTTTAGTCTTCTAGACTTATCAGCTAGTCAAGCAGAACATATTTATTTTTGTCTGCTAGACTCGTTAGCTAGTCAAGCAGGACAAGTCTTCAGTCAACTGACCCATTGAGCAGGTCTCAATTGACTTAACATTAGTATTTCTTAATAATACAATAATTACACAAGGCATGAAATGTCACAAATGGGGGGATATTAATTAGGGTTTTGGTCTGGCGGTCTACGACATGTGGTGCAGCAGTTCGCACCCACTAAAGAGAAGTTCTGAAAAGATTGATAGCAGTTGAGTATATGAATGGTGAGTTGAGTAACCAACTATTCAACCGCAATTGAAGTGGAGAGCAGTTGTCAACACCTTCTCCACTTTCACCATTTCACCACTACTCAACCATCGTAAGTTTCTTCCAGAAAAGAGGTCTAGTGTTTACAATAGATATGATATAAATATATCTTCAATCTATTGAACAAGACACAAGTTTTTCAAAACAAGTTACAATTCTGAAACACGACAACTAGTTTACTCTGAAACAAATAATTCAAGTCGATCAACCTTGATCATTCAAGCTTCTTCTTAGAAGACTTTTTCATAGCTATTCACACCAACTACATCCAACAGAGTCTGATACTCTGACCTCGTTCTTCTCTCGCTTCCCTTCCTAAGACCAACCCCTCTCCTTCTCATTTTGTGACTGAAGCAAGACTGGAACGATCATTGCTTGGTTTAGGCCAGGATTGTACAGATTGATCTGTCGAATCTAAACAAAGTACTTCAACAACATAAATGTTTTAAGGATTGACTAATTGTCACTTGCTCACCCTACTTTTCCCAGAATAGCCTCAATTCATTTTTCCCGATAAAAAACTTGGTATAAAAAACATTGAATTGGACAATAGTATTTTGTATTGTTTGAAGGACATCTATATTTAACTCAGGATTTCATACACCACGAACAAACAATGGAAAAGCAGGATCATAGATGTACAGTTGGGAATAAACATCTCATCTCTCATTTCCAGGATCTAATAGAATTCCTCCAGTCAAATGTCTCAACTCCCCATGTATCGAGAAAGGTCTCGTTCCTCTTCTTTTCAAAGCTCTGGGATCTAATTTGTACCCAAGGCTGGTAAATGCATTTGCCGCATTATATTCTCGAATATGTTTCCGAAAAGAAATCGATCTGACGTCATTCCCGTCATACAATTCTCTCAAGGCTATAGGTGGTTCACGTAGTAACGGTAGGCGAACTTTTCCTTGAAGACAACATGTCCCAAATTTTGGGTATATTAAAGATGAACCGGTTAGTTTTTCTGCCATCCAGTGTAATGCCCCACAACGCTGACATTGCATATCCATTTGCCCCAAAAAATAGCGCACATTAGTTTTAAGAGTTTGTCCCAAAAAATGGTGCACATCAGTATTAAGAGTAGCAATATGGTTCCTAGTTGTTGTTGGAACATGCATTTCGCCACTGTCGTAATCTACCTCATCATTGTCGTAATAGTCTGACACCATATCATCTTCTCTAATTGTCATCGATGGCCTGTAAAACAAGAATGGTGTAATGACATTTATCCAAATCCCAAAAATAAAAACAGAAAAATTATACAATCTAAAATAAATATCCTTACATTTCAATGTTTTGAGCGGCTGATGTGCTACCAACTGAACGTGATTGTGGTATATTAATATTTGGCATATTATCAAATCTTATGTGTAATGATTGCATTGTACATTTTGCCAATAATTAAGCTTCACATATTTGAAAACAAAAACGTAATTTTTTAAGTGTAAATGTAAATTCTTTTATGCTCAAGTTAATTCACCTCTTCGTCAGACTCCACATCTTCATGTGCATATGATATACCCTCACTTTCTGTTACAAGTATACCACTTGGTCGCATCCATTTCGATTGAGGATTCTATAGTTTTGGCAATTAAATTAGTAATACGGAAAGAGAAAATGGATCTATTGTCAAAGATTCCTTAATTTATGGGTCTAAAGGACTTGTAAAAATTAGAAATGGGTCAAATGGACATAAAATATTTTTGACATTTATATTCTTTCCTTTTATAAATATTTCTTTTTTATCCTTTCTCTCTCCAATTTAAAAACAAATCACTAAAACACTCATAACTCTCAAAATATATATTCGATTTTAACAAAACTTATATTTTTGGAAAGGATTTTAAATTCTCTTCAAAACAAAATCCATTGTTGATAAAAAAATTCGAAAAAAAAATTCCGAAATAAAATAGCTAGAATGAAACTAGTTTTATTCCAGTTTCATCATGTATGAAACTAAGGAAATAAGAATATTCGAATAATAGCTAGGATGAAACTGGTTTCATCCTGTATGAAACTAAGAAAATAAAAATATCCGAATAATAGCTAGGATGAAACTGTATGAAACTAAGAAAATAAAAATTGTATGAAACTAAGAAAATAAAAATATTCGAATAATAGCTAGGATGAAACTAGTTTCATCCTGTTTTAAACTAAGAAAATAAAAATATTCGAATAATAGCTAGGATGACATGTTTTAAACTAAGAAAAATAAAAATATTAGAATAATAGATAGGATGAAACTAGTTTCATCCTGTTTTAAAATAAAATTGAAAAAAAAATCGAATAATAGCTAGGATGAAACTGGTTGCATCCTGGTTTAAAATAAAATTGAAAACAAAATATTCGAATTATAGCTAGGATGAAACTAGTTTGATCATGTTCAAACCCCTCTAAAAAAATCGGTACATGCCTCAAAAGTGCTTGATAAGAAGAAAAAAACTAAAAATAACAAAACAGGAAATCTGCAACGTTTTATTGGTGTTACAAATGAATTGTTACAATAAAGCTGAAAATAACTGTTGCAAGGTTGAAAATAAAAGTTGTTGATTGCTTGAAGAAACCGTTGTAGATGAAAATAAACGTTGCAAATATGAAGAACAACGTTGCTAATTGGTTGAAGAAACTGTTACAACTGGAAATAAACGTTACAAAGTTGAAGAACAACGTTGCTAATGGGTTGAAGAAACCGTCGCCTTTTCTATGTTCTTCATCTTCTTCATCAACAGCAGAAAAAGAAAATGATTTGATTTTTTTTATCTTTTTAACTTCCTAGGATCGACCCAACCTTCCTAACATCATTTATGACTCGACTAAACCTTTTTATACACCATTATTACAAAAGTTAAAAATGATACTGTTGTTGATTACTAATGTATCAGCACATTAAGCGAACAAACAAATGTGAAAACTGAATACTTAAATGCATACTAATGAAAAGTGGAATGAGAAGACAAGAACCATGTGTTAACCCTGGAAACACAGTTCCATTACAGTAATCATAAAAATCCTTCTAAAAAATCTTACTACGTATGGGAATAAAAAGAATGCCATCTTAATCGGACCCAACGGACAAGAAATAGTCATAAACTAAGTTTAGTACACTATACAAAAGTAAAACAAATATCTTCACGGGATGCTTATTAATGGTGTTTTTCACTGGTCATGCACTAGGAATCGATGATGATGATTGTTAGATGTTGTTATCCTACTCACACAATTATTTAACTTTTATGGGGGTGTTGGGAGACTGTGGGGTGTAAATAAATCTTAGAGAGGGTATTTTAGTCCCATAATAAATAAATATTTGGGTGTAATACCCATATAGGATATTAAAAAAGTATATTTTAGATATTTGGGTATTAGAACAGTATCATAGTTTAACTGTCTTCTACACCCATAAAATATGAAATGTGGGTTATTCAACCAATTATTTGATACTGAAAATATCGGATCAAAATTGAACAATAATATCAACACATTACCGTGTATGTACCCACCTCTTCACAAATAGATTTTCTCTTGCCCTTTAGTCGTCTTCGTTCTGCATCTTCTTCCATCTCGATATGTTGTTGCTTATCTCTCTCACTTTGTGCTTCTCTTTCACGACGCGGTCTCTGGCCCAACGATCTCTGTAATATTGTTGTGGGTGTTAGATCAATATTTTCTGGTTGTTGTGCTTCCACCCTGACACACTGTTAGGTTGTTCTGCTTCTCCATCATTATTTGCTACAATTTCTCTATTACAGTGATATGGTCCTAAACACTACGGTGATATTTACTACATTGTTTCAGACATCCAGACACTTCTTTACTCCATGTCAACCTTATTTTTTTGAAGATCAAGTTAACTAAAAAAAACAAAAATTAAATTTGCAATTATTCGGGTTGTTTTTTCTATTGACACAACCTTAAATGTACAACAAACCAGAGTCAGTTAAGTCAGGTTCTGTTATGAGCTCATACAAGTGTTGTGTACGTGTGTCTGTTAAGTTTGTTATGTGCAACAAGTGCTGTGTATGTGTGCTAGTTGGGTTCTGTTAATCTTTCCTTTAAATACATAACTTAAACATTCATTTGTGTAATGAAGCTCAGCTTCTTGTTTTGGATTACAAGAGAATTTTCTCACCATTAACACAATGTTTTCTTGGTATCAGAGGGGAATGCAGAGTTAACACTTAACTCTTCTTCGATCCAGTAAGTTCTTTTCAGTTTATTCTTCTTCCTGTTTGCTATTGCATCAGAGATTATTCTTTGTTAGTGGTGATTTTTTCATTTCTCAGATCTACTTATGATTGAAATATTTCCTTCATCTTCAATAATGGAGAATCCTACATCAAACTTCCTCTCAAATATTCCACTTAATCAACTCACAAATTTTTTTCATCTGAAACTCAAGGAAGATAACTTTATTACATGGTGTAATCTAATGAATCCAGTCATTCAGAAGTTTAATCTCAAGAAATTTCTTGATGGTACTTATGAATATCCACCTCAGTTTACAAGTCCAAGAAATCAAACAAATGGAATTGAAAAATCCTCTATATACGACTGGTTAGATGGGGATTCTACAATTACAATATGGATAAATTATACAATCTCTGACTCAATTATTGCATATTTTTCTAGATCTACTTCTTCTGCAGATCTGCGGAAAAGTATTGAAGACAGATTTGGAAGAGCATCTTCTACTCATTCAATACAGTTGCGCACAAAATTTCTTTCCATTACACAAGGTAATAAATCTATTCCAACTTCAATCAATAAGATCAAACTCTTGTCTGATCAACTAGCTGGTGCTGGAGAGGTAATCTCTGACAAGGAACTTGTAGTCATTACTCTCAAGGATTTGAATGAAGAATACATCCCTTTTGTAACCTCAATGAGGCATATGAATTTACATGTTACCTGCATTGAGTTATATAACAATTTATTAAGTTAGGAAGCAGTTATTCTTGAGAGATCTAAAGTACTCAAAGATGAAATTACTGCTAAAGCCTTTCCGGCCAACACAAATAGAGGCTCATTCAGAAGTTCATACTCTAAATCAAGAGGTTTCTCTAGAGGTCGTTCTTATAACTGCTCATTAACCCTTGATTCTCATGGTTTCTTTGTGAAGGATCAAACCTCTGGGATGATTCTTTTCCAAGGTACACATGGACATGGACTTTATCCCATCCCATTCATCCATGCTCATCATGCTCTTGCTTCTACAATAAGTGACAATGTTCTTCTCCATAGAAGATTTGGTCATCCATCCATCCTTCCAAACTATGCAAAGACTTTGTTCTTTGTTGCACTTATCTAGTATAGTAAATAAATCTTTCTTTTGTAATGACTGCAAGCTTTGTAGATGTCAAAAACCTCCCTTTCAATTATCTTGTATTGTTGCTCAACAACCTCTGGAGTTATTGCACATAGATTTGTGGGGTCCTTGTCATGTTGCATCTCTGTCTGGTAGCTTGTACTATGCCAATATTGTTGATGAGTACACCAAGTACTGTTTGATTCTTCCTTTGTCATCTAAATCTGAATTTAAGCATGCTTTTGTTTCCTTTGTCAATAGAATTGAGAATTTGTTGTCTCAATCTGTCATTACCATCAGAACTGACAATGGTGGTGAATTTTTAAACTAATTTCTTAGAGAATATTGTGTTTCTAAAGGAATTACTCATGAGTTATCATGTCCTCTTGCACCAGAGAAGAATGGTGTTGTAGAAGTGAAACACAAACATTTGTTAGGTGTCACAAGAAATCTTTATCTCAGTCTGGTTTACCCAATGCATTTTGGGTTGAGGATATTCAAACTGCTAACTTTCTCATTAACAGACTTCCCACTAGATCCATCAGTTATATTTCTCCCTATCAGAAACTTTTTAATAAATCCCCAGATTATGCCTTTTTAAAAGTTTTTGGTTGTGCCTGCTTTCCCTGGCTTAAGCCTTACACCTCAAACAAACTAGAACAAGGAGCAAACATTGTGTTTTTCTTGGTTATAGTCTTCAGCACAAAGGTTACAGATGTTTAGATTTCATTACTGGCACCATTTACATTTCCATACATGTTTCCTTTAATGAGAGCTCATCTCCATATCAATTGTTGATCTCTTCCATTGCCACTGAGTCTTCTGTTCCTTTGCCATCCTCCACCTCTATTATTCCTCCTACTCCAACTTTCAGTGTTACTAAGTATTCTGGTCCTTTGCCATCATCCACCTCTATTATTCCTCCTACTCCCACTTCCATTATTCCCAATGTTACTAAGAATGATCATTGCATGACCACTAGAGGCAAACATGGCATTAGAACACCTAAATCTTATTTTTCTTCTGTTTATCCTCTGGATGTTGCTCTTCTTGGTAAAGTTACCTCAGTTCCTACTTGTATTAGTGCTGCCAATAAAGAAGAAGTTTGGAAGGTTGTTTCAGCTGAGGAGTATAAGGCTTTGGTTGATGCTGGTACATGAACACTTGTTTATCCCACCGGGATTGACAACATTGTTGGATGTAAATGGGTGTTCAGGATTAAGTATACGGCAGATGGATCTGTTGCCATATATAAGGAAAGATTGGTTGCTAAGGGGTTTCACAAACATCAATGCATTGATTTTGAGAAAACCTGTAGCCCTGTGGCAAAACCAACAACTATTAGAGTTATTCTGGCTATGGAAGTTCAGTTTGACTGGAAAGTGCATCAACTTGATGTGAGTAATGTTTTTTTGCATGGTGATTTGGAAGAACATGTTTACATGGCACAACCACCAGGCTTTATTGATAAATCCAAGCCTCTTCATGTTTATCTTCTTCACAAGGCTATTTATGGTCTAAAACAGGCACCAAGGGCCTGGTATGAAAAGTTAAGTGCAGCCCTGTTGTTTCTCAAGTTTGTGAATTCAGCTGCTGACTCTTCTCTCTTCATTCATAAAGTTGGTACTCAAATTAATATAGCCTTAATTTATTTTGATGATATTCTTCTTACTGGCAGTTCTCAAGATTTTCTTCTTTCAGTCATTTCTCACTTGCAAACTCAATTTCCTATCAAGGACATGGGATGTTTGCATTATTTTTT
>JAJJMC010018276.1:0-10933 GCA_023531435.1 Papaver californicum | reverse complement strand
CATGTGTTCAGTCCAAGTCTATCGGGATTGACCGGATCGGGACAGCACGTTCGGGACAGCATGGTCGGGACAAGATGGATCGGGCCCCAGCTGGAACGGGACCGGGACGTGATGATGATGACGTTGCTGATGACGTCACTTCGGGACCGGGATGGTACTTCGAGACCGGGATGATGATGACATCATTGATGACGTTACTTCGGATCAGGATCGGGATGATGACATCGCTGATGACGCCACTGATGAGATCGGGACATCGGGAGCGCTAGGCTTGTCTTTCTTGCATGGCCTGGGGTTTCTTGTCGGGCTTCGGACTTTGCCTTAACTTGGCTTGGGCATGAATGGCTTTGTGTGGTTTTTGTCCCCAACAACCTGCCCCCTTTTATTGAGAGTTGTTTGAAGAAAAACTCTTAAGGAAATTACCACTTGTCTCGTCTGAATCAGAATGTGGTTGTTGATGTCGCTTGTGCTTTTTCATTTTATGTTGTATTTTTGTCCCTGCAAAATAAAATTTTGTATATGGATATATAGTGATCGTTAACTTTTTACCACAAGATTCCTTTGAACCCTGGGTTGGAATTTTTTGCAATAAAGCACCTCCTTCCATGGAGTTATGACATTCAGAATAATATTCGAGATCCCACACATACGAAACAAACCCGAGCCAGGGGTAAGATACAGGGTTGGTCCCGAACATATCCTTCTTGTTTGTGTTACGATTGTATGGCCAATAGTCTTATCATGTCTCCTAGCCACGGAGCTCGGTAGGAACACACACTTAATTTATCTCGGGCATGGAGGAAATCAATGTGGCCCATAAATTTGCTCTAGCCACTGAGCTCAGAAGGAACACACGCCTAATTTATCTCTGGGATGGAGTAAATTATGTGTGGTCCATCATTTTATCAAGACTCTTTCATGGGTCCCTTCTTTGGGATGGACCCATTAGTCTTTCTTGTCTCCTGAACGGAGAAATATCGGTAAGAAATATACCTGAAATGTATATGAGAAGTATACTTGAAAAATCATCCAGATATTTCTCATTTCTCATTTCTTATTTAAGACATATCCCATATTCTTCTATATACATGAGAAGCATATATAGAAATAAAATATGAAATATATTTTAAATAAGACATGAGAAATATCCAGATGAATATTCCGAAGTAATCGCTGTTTGAAACATCAGAAGTATACGAATGTAGAAGTATTCACCTTCCGAAAATATTTGATGATAGGTTGAAGGAGATCCTCATTTTTGAATGATAATTCATGTTGGAGCGTTCGGATTGCCGCAAGAAATATAAGAAATATCGAATGAAAATTTCATATCATACGAAGTATATGAAGTATCGCCCTTCGATTCAATTCAGAATAAATTGAAATATTTATTGAATATTCTTCGTGAAGTATCTATCAATTGTCGCCTTATGCTAAGAAGTACAAGGCATATAACTGGCGAAAAGTATTATATCTATTTAGCGTTAGTAAATTATTAAAATGAAATACCTAACCGGCGTGCATCATTTAGCTCATTTCATAGCTAAAAATTTGGTTTCTTTATAGTATGCCCCCCAGTGCATCATTATTGGATGGTTGCCGCATCTCTGAAGTGTCCTTCATAGGTATCTTCACACTTCATAAAAATGTCTTAAACATTTCATAATATTAAATGGGTACAAGCTAGAAATAATTTTCATGCTTTTAATTAAATATCACTGCTAAATCTAATCAAACAAATTAGAATTTGTTCAGACTAAAAATTTATCATATTAAATCAATAGGTTTCTTTGATTATGACATTAATTATCATGATGCATGATATCTCATACAGTTCAGATGTTATTGAAAGCAATTAATCAATTCATACTGTATGTTAGCTTGAAAATTATTTGTAAATTTAAAATTGCTATTTCAGATATGCAATGAATATTATGAACTTTAAAATCAAAAATTAAAAAAGATAATGCAGATCTATCTTTTTCGAAATGCTTGCGGATCGATATAAGCCATTTCTTATCTATTGAAGTTGTGACAATAATTATCTAGCTATAACAAGTTGATTTAAATCAATTTAATTTAATATAAATATTATTATTATACATCATTATTCATTTTTTTTTAATTTAATATAAATATTATTATTATACATCATTATTTATTTTTTTTATTTTTTTTTTATTTTTATTTTTTGAAAATTAATCATGCATCATACAAAATGATAAGCAAAAAGATTTGAATTAAGCTAATCGGCCTGCGAAGAAAATTCGACAGAGTCTTATCTGTCTTCTGGGTATTCCAGCCTAGTTCAGGCTATTACAATTGGTTCTTCCCTGCAATTGATGCATTCATTTTATGATAAAAACACATGAAGCTCATGCTACAATTTATTCAGTCTATGATATAAACACATGAATCTCAAGAACCCAAATGACTTAAAGTAAACATTCAATTGGGATAACACAATGTTATTTGAGTGCTACAGAAGAAATTAAAAGATGGAGCTATGAGTTAAAATTAGAACTCAAAATAATGAGCTATGAATTCATTTCAGAATGATTCTAGTATGTTAATTGCTATATCAATCAGTCATTGTATCAAATTAAACATACAAGTAGGCAAAATTGCAATTGTGTATGCCTTGGAGGAAAATCAGATTTCTAATTCTTATATACCTAATCAATAAAGAGATCATAGAAATACTTAGCTCTTGGAAGAGACTTGGTGTCGGAATAGCAACACCCATCTGTGTAAATTTTGTATGCATGAAGATGAAGAGCAATCGCAACAGCAAAAAGGCCACTAGTGGCGATAGCAGACCAGGAGTTGCAACAATAGAATGAAGGAATCAAAGCTAAAGTATGGGTAGTCTCAATGAAGTCTCAGAAGTTTCTGCGAGAAATCGTTGTGTAAATCAAAGAAGAAGATTCTTGTCATTAAGCTTGGACTGCAAAGTTCCATGGCGTCAGGCGGATAGTGAACTGAGCATAGCTTCCGTTGTGCTCTGGCGGAAGAGGATAATCGTGTTGTCCATACTGAAGTCCTGGTCAGAATGCTTGCATACTGTTGATTTCTTTCTCCCTAATCTGGGACTTAAAGGTAAAATAATAAGTAATTCCAATTCAAAATGTCAGATGGATAATAATAAAGATACTCTTACAGAGGATTTCAGCAATTCGGATCATGCATAAAGGGTCGCAGATAAAAAATCAATTATAATTTGCTTCAGATCAATACTTTGCATTGCAGCATGTCAAAAAATATTAGATTGTTCATTCTTTAAACTTGAACTACATATGAGATGCTCTTGAATCATTGATGTGTGCATGTATGAGGTTGGCACCGAGCATTAGGAGATAACATAAAGTCGAAATATAATTGTATTGATCTGTCTGCGCTTCGCGAAAGACGGCAGTCTCTCTAAGCTAGTTATAACTTGTGCTGAAGGTTAAATCAGCACGCATACTAGATTACTTTAGCCACAACAATCATGATATTCGAAATTTTGATAGTTAAGGGTAACATGATGCAATTCCAGGCATATATAAATGAATCATATTCATAGGATGACTGAAATTACCTGTTTATAAGCTATAAGAGATTTAACAACTCTTATATTCAGTCTTATAGATATCATTTCTCATGAAAAGTGACTTAACTGCGTTCAATAATGGATTAAAATTGCTCAGACATTGAGGCTTAGTGAGTTCTATTCATATATAGGTATCATAAGATGAATTTACTGTGCTGTATAAAATTTTTAAGCAATTTGACAGAACTTAAAAGCAGTTAAAAGTGTTACAATAGAGTTACTCTACCAATATATTTCCTGCATAAGTGACTATGTGAATCAGTTCTGATTTAAAGATTTTTTAGATTAAGCATCACAGCAAGAGCTTAGAACTTTACAAAGCAGAACTATGAGTTCATGAAATTGCTACACCAGTTCAAACAAGATGAACATAAAATACAGTTGAGACTGCGATTAAGGTGCACAGTTCTGATACATATGAGAGGCAATTGCAGGCTTTGAGTTATGGAATTGTACTCTTATACTTCAAGTTAACTGTCAACAATATATTGAGATAAAAACTAGTCTCAAACATATGAAGCTGTGGACTTGTAGTTGTCAGATTGCATACAAATTACTTTTCTAAAGATTAACACAATCTAGAAGAGTTGTAGAATAAATTAAAGAAGCTTTAAATAGCTCAAAGATTAGACCTAACAGTTGATTTGATATTTGTACTCATAAATTGAATTGCAATAGCTAAATGTAAGCATGAAACGTGAAATATGCTCAGGAAAACTAGAACTTGAATGCTACAGAACATGTCGCAAGATGCATTCGTCAGACTTTTAACTAAGATGATTTGAGTTCTAGATATTGAGGGTTACATTATGCAAATGTACTAGAAATCAAGCTTAACAGAATGAAACTCAAGATACTCAAGATTATTGGTGTCGACAATCAATTCAGCCTTCCATAAGCTACATACAAGTAGTGTAGCATTTTCATTTTCACAGAACAATTGCATTAATCCCAGAACAACAGCACAAAAATTGTACATTGAGCTTAAGATTTCCATTCACAGATTGTATTCATGGGTTCAAGGGAATACAAAATTGTTCAACTCACAACTGTTTTGTAACATGCATATAAAATCTGTGCATACGCTTTAACAGGACACGATGTACCCATACAAAATTCAGAATCAATTTTAACATGGATTCATTTCATATCTTTAAAAGCTTAAGCCTGCTTAACTAGATACAACTATGATTTTGAATAAAACATCTGCATAATGATCTAGATGATTTTGAATGATGTTTGAATAAGATGAGACATTGAATTCATGTTAAGCACCTTAAAGGAATTAAGCTTATAGGTAGAAAATTAAGGGGGTTACAGGTTCCCTTCTTTGTTTTGAGAACTTGACAATGCAAAATTAAACTTTAATAGCTCATGGATAAGAATTGTTAATACCCATTCATGGAGTAATTCTGAAAGTTAAAGTAATATTCTAATATGCATATCATATGTCATATGTGCTTAGAGTTTTATGATAATATTGTGATATTTAAGCATTTGCTTTAATGCACTTCTAAGGCAATATTCATTTACAGTTAAAGTTGGTGATACTTAGCTCATTGCCAATCAGGGATGCTTATGTTATTGTTGTCCCCTAGAGCAGAGAGGACTCATATCTCTGGCAGTATTGATGATGTTGTTCAAAGAGTAGATGCAAGCAGTAAGAACAGCACTTGCATGGTATTGCAGCAACAAAATACTTCTGTGCGAGGTGGAGATGACCCATTTTGCCTCTTGTTTGTCTCCATTACTAGACTGTGTTCTTCTTGATTATTAGTGACTTGACCATCATCTCCTTCTACACCTTGAATGTTGACTTTCTCGTTCATGCATTCTTTCAAGCATGTTTTGTGCAATACTGTGACTGATTCCTGCATCAAATTGGGTGTGATTCTCATTCACACACAAACTCCTTCCCTGCACTCATTATCCATTCACACACAAATCATTTACATAAGCATTCATACTGTAGCAATTGATTTATAAAGGAAAACCAAATTAAATTGGTGAGAAAACTTTCCCAAATCAATTTGAAGTTTTAACTACTCTAAATTTCAAAAATCAATCAAATGGGTATGAAAAATATGACTCAATGGTCATGAAACTGTAAGGAAAACCCATTTTGAGACGAGATTTTGTAAGGAAAAATATGATTCAGTGGTCAATGATCAATAAGATGGGTTTTGTTATATAAAGCTTTTGGTACTGTTGGCACATGATTTTCTCAAAACAAAACCTCAATTTCATTTGCATTCAACCGGATTTTCTCAAAGAAATTTCTTTTGCAACTGTATGAGAAAATTCTGAAACCAAACTTTCAAAAAGGAAATCTCCTGACCTGTTTTAAAATTAAATGTTTCAAAACAAAATTGAAAGCCAAAAGTTTAAAAAGATGAAGTGAAGAACAAAGTGAAGAATTCAAGAGAAAGCTCTTTCCTTTTGAACCAACTGTTGGTGATGTTTCAGTTTGATTTTTCTTTATTCCCAAATCAGATTGAAATTCTGATGCTTAATTTTTTTTTGAAATCTGAATGGGTTTGTAAATCTGTGAGGTAAACTCATTTTGAGACAAGATTTGTAAAGAACAAAACTTTAAATTTTCCGTAAATTTTTCTCAAAATTTTATTGGAAAACAGAAATAGTACTTGGTTTCAAAAATTGTGTAAAGTAACCAAAATTAAAGAACAAGATGATTATGTGAAGAGCTAAAAGAAAATTCCGTGAGGAGAAAAATCATGCAATCGAAATGAAATCAAAATTCTTGGTTAATCTGCAAACTGTTATTGCTGTTGATTCTCCTCGGAATTGATCTTGATGGTAAGCTTGGTTCTGATATCCTCTCTTCAGTTGTACATGATTTCAGTGAAATAGGTTGGATAAATCTATTACTCACCCCTCCTTCTAGCGCCAAATTGTTTGAGCAGAAATTCTCAAACCCAAAACAACCTAATTTAATCATCTAAGTGGAACCAAAAGAAGAGAAATTGGACACGGATTTAACGTGGTTCAGCCCTTAATGGCTTACATCCACGGGTGGTGAAATTGTGTGGGTTTTATTGATTAATTTCTGGTTACAAAAAGCTCCATTAGAGCTCTGATTTCCCTTACAGTAAGATGAAGTTTCTTCCTTCCCGGATGCGGCCGATCCCTTCTCTTTCTTTCTCCCTTTTCTTTTATACCCAAGTCTTATTTGAGGTGTCAAGTGATGAGTGCTTCCACGTGTCAAAAGTGTTGGTGACGTGGTACCTCCTTGTGTGACCACCTGTCTACTCTCTCACTCTCTAATGCTTCCATGTGTTCAGTCCAAGTCTATCGGGATTGACCGGATCGGGACAGCACGTTCTGGATAGCATGGTCGGGACAAGATGGATCGGGCGCCAGCTGAAACGGGACCGGGACGTGATGATGATGACGTCGCTAATGACGTCACTTCGGGACCAGGACGGTACTTCGAGACCGGGATGATGATGACATCATTGATGACGTTACTTCGGATCGGGATCGGGATGATGACATCGCTGATGACGCCACTGATGAGATCCCTCACATGTAGAACATATGAGTCTCTTCGCCGGGACATCGGGAGCGCTAGGCTTGTCTTTCTTGCATGGCCTGGGCTTTCTTGTCGGGCTTCGGACTTTGAGTGTGGTCCATGGTTCGGACTAGTTGCACTTCGGACTGGTGTATCGGGACACTGTGGGTAGCGGAAATGCTGAGCTACGCTGACGTTGCTGCCACGTGTTAGAGCAGCTTTTTGGTACTAACACAAGCTGTAGCAGAGATTATGATATGATCAAAGAAAGAAAAGAGTAAAGACTACTACTTTATCAGTATCATATGATATATATGCTATTTATAGCCTTAATTAGGCTTCATTTGGTTTAAGTTCTTGACCAAATTATAATTTAAGATTAGGTTTGAATTAGTTTTAATTGGAGAATTATTTAAGTTGGTGTAATAATCTCATCCTTTATCGATACTATTTTCACTTAGCCACTACGGTTATCCAACAGTTTGAGATTTTTTAACGGGCATCGATGCGGTCATTTAACAACAGTTTTTCGAAAGGTCATCCGTCTATGGATTTTTCCTATCTAAACACGCTTAACTGTAGAGCTTTTTACCAAATCTGGAACCAAAATGAATATGAGAATAATATCGGCGAAGGATCGGATCATTACAGTTGGTAAACGTTCCTTTCCCTAAATGAGTATCCAAGTTGCGTGAGTTTAAAAGTTCACAATATATTATGTATCTGAAGGTAATCTCTTGGCACAAATACCGGCGCACGTTCGCATGAGATGGTTGTTTCACTATTCAAACTTTTATTGATGGATTCCAGAGTTTGGTTGATTAAGCTTGTAATATACAATTCTGTTATTAATTCCTTATGTCGAGCAATCATCTGACCAGTTTAAATCCACAGCGAATTGTCAACGGAACGGATGGTTACATATTCGATCTGACCTGTTATGGTGCATTGTTTTTGTTCAACTTGATGTGCAGTTTAAAGACTTTCTGGCTTCTGGGTGATAAATAATTAATGTAGCAATGGATTAAGTTCATGCCTGAATGGCTGAATCTTCCTACTTGCACAAAAATTAAATCATATATTATGTATTCAAGATTTTCTATCAAAAAAAAAGAAAAAACAACTGATTTCAAATTTACTATTACCTTATTACAAGGGGAGTGCACGCGCATTGTGCTTTGGTCCCCGCTCTTACTTGGTTGGAGGGGCAGGAATGATATAACTGTTCCTAATGTATTTGCAATAGTTTTTACCATCGCAGGATTCCAGGACGGATGTAGGCGTTTCTAAAGCACGTGGAATTATCGGGGGAGGTGTCAACTTGTGAAAGTGACAAGAATGTACTAAGGGACGGATACTTCGTTCCTAATGATTAGGCCACGGTTTGTTTTGACCACCAAGTTAGAATCTAATGTAGGATATGTTTTTCAGTATTTTTTCGATTTGGGACGAATATTTTTTAAGATGGTAGGCCTGATGTAGGACATCTACTAGATTTAGGATTTATATTTATATTATTAATTATTATTATTTTAGGTATATCTTATTTTTTAAAAAAAAATTATTTTAAAAAGTTATGTATTTTTAGAATTACTTAGATTATAAGTTAGGGTTTTTAGAATTTTCTTACAACTAGAGTTCAAATCTTCCCTATAAAAAAGACATGTTTATTGTATTTTGATGTAAAATTAAAATTAGTCAATGAAAACATGAGTTAAGCTCAAATTATCCCTCTTTTTCTACCATATTTTCTATATTCTACGGTTCCATTCTCCGTCAGAATCGGTTAAAATGGTATCGAACTTTTGAGAGCTAGGATCAATAGGTCACACGAAAATCTATCTGACAGTCGAATTTTTAGGAAATCTAATATACGGCTTTGGTTGTTTTGTCATCCCATCCTATGGCTAAAATCATTCCAAAGTCAAAGTTGAAAAATTCCTCCATTATTTACTTCCCAGTCCCCTTTAAAGTAGTTAAGATGTAATAAATGGAATTTTGTGGGTTATGTGGCTGACTTTTGCAATCCATGGGACAACTATAGGCCACAACTTATAACCGCACTTATTTTGTTCCCGAATAAATACTCCCTCCCTCTTAAAAATGAGTGTTTTAGAATTTGTACAATTCTTAAGGTAAAGTAAAGAAAAGAGTTTTTTTACTTTTTTTCCTTGTCTATCCTTATGTGTTAAAATTTCGAATTCACATATCTCACAAACTAAAAGACTGATATTTGTAAATGTTACATCATTGGACATCTTATTAAAAGACATACGCAACGAGTATAAACATGGCTGTCAAATTCCTTTTTTTTTTTAGAATTTTTTTTAACAACACTAATTATTAGTGTGGATTTATTTGGTAAAATAACATATAAAAAGGCCTACTTTTCCTGAGACAAAAATAATAAAAAAAGATCCACTTTTTATGGGACAGAGGGAGTATTTTTTTTCCCTGCCATACTTAGGGCTAAAAGGCAGATACTGGTGAAAGAACAAAATTTTGGCTGAGTTGGTCACAGTAAAGAGTTTGAGCCGCATCGGTATATTTTACATTATGTTGTAGGATTTGAAACGTGAAACAAATTATAAGCCATGTGGCAGATTGCAGATTATGGAATAGATTTTAGGCAAAACTGCAAATTACACCACGAGCTGGGTAGCACTGACGCAGACACAGTGACGCGACGCGGACGCAAATACAGACAAATTTAAAAAAAGATAGGATGCGAATACTTTATGAATCAGTGATATTTCCTAATAAAATCTATATATTAAGAATGTAATTTTTCAACAAGCTAATAAATTATCGATAAATGACAAATTTGTGTACAAACAAACACATATACCAATAAAATAATACATATATAAAAAATTCAGATATTATTGGTATACATTTATATTAAAATAGTGTGTGACATATATATAATGTCACCAATATGTCTAAAGCAAAAACGTACGTGTCAAAATATCAGACACGAATCTAACGCGGACACGTGATAATTTTAGGCGCGTCCATGCTACATAGACCACCAGACATATTATGCCCCTGTGACAACGTTCGTGTTGACTTACATATTGTGCCTCTAGGGCAAATCAGTAATTTTCTTGACAACATTCTTTGTTAGCACTGTGCTTACACATCATTAAATTTTTCAAGAGGCGGGCAAGCACACTGCGAGTCGGCACTTCACAGACGTGATTAGGAGGGGGTTGGAATTTGGGCACGTTGGCATTTTCGATTTAGCAACGGTGGTTTCCGTTTTAATATATCTATCAACGCTTTTGTTCGCAACAAGATCAGGAACGGATATAAGAGTTTCAAGTTCGACCGCTCAGATCAAAAGTTGATCACTATGGTTCGGCCTAATTTTCAATGGAGGGAAGGAAGTAGGCACTGTTTCTTTCTTGTTTCCTTCCGTGGGTCTTACGAACATATGTAAGATAATTTCATACGATGGAATTATCTCATTGAATCCATGTGATAATTTTTGGTTAATCTAGATATTGCTAAACTTATTAGATTTTTACAAGGGATTATTTCTATTTATCTCTTCCTTGATGGACGGTCGAGATCTAAAGACTAATACTAAAACCATAGGAACCTAGTCCCCTCTCTACCTATAAAAAGAACTCAATACCAATCAATATTGTGTTCAACGAATTGATACTCATTGCGGTTAAGGTCAAGAGAAAGAAACCATGATCTCCACAAGATATTATTGCTATTACAAGTTGATCGATGACGGATTATGGATTAGCACTATAAAGTATTTCCCATAAACTCTACTTGTAAAATAGTGAACTAGG
>JAJJMC010018273.1:32896-40396 GCA_023531435.1 Papaver californicum | reverse complement strand
TTCTATGGTTACGATTCTACCAGATATGTCTTTTTCATTCCGTCGAAAATCTATTTTACGGTATAGACGCTTATGACCTCCCCCTCTATGCCTTGCGGTAATGATGCCTCTGGCATTACGACCTTTACCACAATGACGCTGTCCAGAGATCAAATTATTTCGTGAATTGGATTTCACTTGACTGTCTACGGCCCCATTGCGTGTGCTCGGAGTAGAAGTTTTGTATAAATGTATCGCCGTGTTATTAAGTATTTTTTTTTAAGTTCTTTTCTTTCTAAGAGGTGGAATAGAATAACCCGGTTGAAGCGTAATGATCATACGTTTGTAATGCATTGTATGTCCCATAGGTCCCATTCTTCTACCCTTTCCCGGGAGTCGATGACTATTCATAGCTATTACCTTGACACCAAAGAAGAGTTCGACCCAATGCTTTATTTCTGTCCTAGTTGATCCTGATTCGACATTAGAAGTATATTGATTGTTCCCCAATAACCGAATACTTTTGTCTGTAAATACTGCATATTTGATTCCATCCATAAATCCATTTTCTTCCCTATGAGTTCCAGTATTGATAAGAATTCTAGTTCTTACTGTTCATATGTTATGGTATGAATATACCATACCAATTCGTTATGTATGGATGATGAGATTCCATTGATACAGAGCCAATTCCAATAGACTTATTGAACGTTCCCATTGGCGTGCATCCAGCAGGAATTGAACCTACGAATTTGCCAATTATGAGTTGGGCGCTTTAACCATTCAGCCATGGATGCTTAACAGGGATCATCGTACATCGTGAATAACCAAATTCCAATTGAAATGAAATCTTTAGGAGGAATCAATGAAACAGGAATCAATGAAACGACATCAATTCAAATCCTGGATCTTCGAATTGAGAGAGATATTGAGAGAGATCAAGAATTCTCACTATTTCTTAGATTCATGGACCAAATTCGATTCAGTGGGATCTTTCACTCACATTTTTTTCCACCAAGAACGTTTTATGAAACTCTTTGACCCCCGAATTTGGAGTATCCTCCTTTCACGCGATTCACAGGGTTCAACAAGCAATCGATATTTCACGATCAAAGGTGTAGTACTGCTTGTAGTAGCGGTCCTTATATATCGTATTAACAATCGAAATATGGTCGAAAGAAAAAATCTCTATTTGATGGGGCTTCTTCCTATACCTATGAATTCCATTGGACCCAGAAATGATACATCGGAAGAATCTTTTTGGTCTTCCAATATTAATAGGTTGATTGTTTCGCTCCTCTATCTTCCAAAAGGGAAAAAGATCTCTGAGAGTTGTTTCATGGATCCGAAAGAGAGTACTTGGGTTCTCCCAATAACGAAAAAGTGTATCATGCCTGACTCTAACTGGGGTTCGCGGTGGTGGAGGAACCGGATCGGAAAAAGGTGGAATTCTAGTTGTAAGATATCTAAGGAAACCGTAGCTGGAATTGAGATCTCATTTAAAGAGAAAGATATCAAATATCTGGAGTTTCTTTTTGTATCCTATACGGATGATCCGATCCGCAAGGACCATGATTGGGAATTGTTTGATCGTCTTTCTCTGAGGAAGAAGCGAAACATAATCAACTTGAATTCGGGCCAGCTATTCGAAATCTTAGTGAAACACTGGATTTGTTATCTCATGTCTGCTTTTCGTGAAAAAAGACCAATTGAAGTGGAGGGTTTCTTCAAACAACAAGGAGCTGAGTCAACTATTCAATCAAATGAGATTGAACATGTTTCCCATCTCTTCTCGAGAAACAAGTGGGGTATTTCTTTGCAAAATTGTGCTCAATTTCATATGTGGCAATTCCGCCAAGATATCTTCGTTAGTTGGGGGAAGAATCTGCACGAGTCGGATTTTTTGAGGAACGTATCGAGAGAGAGTTGGATTTGGTTAGACAATGTGTGGTTGGTAAGCAAGGATCGGTTTTTTAGCAAGGTACGGAATGTATCGTCAAATATTCAATATGATTCCACAAGATCTATTTTCGTTCAAGTAACGAATTCTAGCCAATTGAAAGGATCTTCTGATCAATCCAGAGACCCTTTCGATTCGATTAGTAATGAGGATTCGGAATATCACACATTGATCAATCAAAGAGAGATTCAACAACTAAAAGAAAGATCGATTCTTTGGGATCCTTCCTTTCTTCAAACGGAACGAACAGAGAGAAAATCAGACCGATTCCCGAAATGCCTTTCTGGATATTCCTCAATGTCCCGGCTATTCACGGAACGTGAGAAGCAGATGAATAATCATCTGCTTCCGGAAGAAATCGAAGCAATTCTTGGGAATTCTACAAAATCAATTCGTTCCTTTTTCTCTGACAGATGGTCAGAACTTCATCTGGGTTCGAATCCTACTGAGAGGTCCACTAGAGATCATAAATTGTTGAAGAAAGAACAAGATGTTTCTTTTGTCCCTTCCAGACGATCGGAAAATAAAGAAATGGTTGATATATTCAAGATAATTACGTATTTACAAAATACCGTCTCAATTCATCCTATTTCATCAGATCCGGGATGTGATATGGTTCCGAAGGATGAACCGGATATGGCCAGTTCCAATAAGATTTCATTCTTGAACCAAAATCCATTTTTTTCTTTCTTTCATCTATTCCATGACCGAAACAGGGGGGGGTACACGTTACACCGCGATTTTGAATCAGAAGAGAGATTTCAAGAAATGGCAGATCTATTCACTCTATCAATAACCGAGCCGGATCTGGTGTATCATAAGGGATTTTCCTTTTCTATTGATTCCTACGGGTTGGATAAAAAAAAATTATTGAATGAGGTATTCAACTCCAGGGATGAATCGAAAAAGAAATCTTTCTTGGTTCTACCTCCTATTTTTTATGAAGAGAATGAATCTTTTTATCGAAGGATCAGAAAAAAATCGGTCCGGATCTCCTGCGGGAATGACTTGGAAGATCCAAAACCAAAAAGAGTGGTATTTGCTAGCAACAACATAATGGAGGCAGTCAATCAATATAGATTGATCCGAAATCTGATTCAAATCCAATATAGCACCTATGGGTACATAAGAAATGTATCGAATCGATTCTTTTATGGAATTCAAAGGGATCAAATAGGAAATGATACTCTGAATCATAGAACTATAATGAAATATACGATCAACCAACATTTATCGAATTTGAAAAAGAGTCAGAAGAAATGGTTCGATCCTCTTATTTCTCGAACCGAGAGATCCATGAATCGGGATCCTAATGCATATAGATACAAATGGCCCAACGGGAGCAATAATTTCCAGGAACATTTGGAACATTTCGTTTCTGAGCAGAAGAGCCGTTTTCAAGTAGTGTTCGGTCGATTACGTATTAATCAATATTCGATTGATTGGTCCGAGGTTATCGACAAACAAGATTTGTCCAAGTCACTTCTCTTTTTGTCCAAGTCACTTCTCTTTTTGTCTAAGTCACTTCCTTTTTTCTTTGTGAGTATCGGGAATATCCCCATTCATAGGTCCGAGATCCACATCTATGAATTGAAAGGGCCGAATGATCAACTCTGCAATCAGTTGTTAGAATCAATAGGTGTTCAAATCGTTCATTTGAATAAATTGAAACCCTTCTTATTGGATAATCGTGATACTTCCCAAAAATCGAAATTCTTGATCAATGGAGGAACAATATCACCGTTTTTATTCAATAAGATACCAAAGTGGATGATTGACTCATTTCATACTAGAAATAATCGCAGGAAAGACTTTGATAACACCGATTCCTATTTCTCAATGATATCCCACGATCGAGACAATTGGCTGAATCCCGTGAAACCATTTCATAGAAGTTCATTGATCTCTTCTTTTTATAAAGCAAATCGACTTCGATTCTTGAATAATCCACATCACTTCTGGTTCGATTGTAACAAAAGATTCCCTTTTTATGTGGAAAAGGCCCGTATCAATAATTATGATCTTACGTATGGACAATTCCTCAATATCTTGTTCATTCGCAACAACATTTTTTCTTTGTGCGTCGGTCCAAAAAAACATGTTTTTTTGGAGAGAGATACTATTTCATCAATCGAGTCACAGGTATCTAACATATTCATACCTAACGATTTTCCACAAAGTGGTGACGAAAGGTATAACTTGTACAAATCTTTCCATTTTCCAATTCGATCCGATCCATTCGTTCGTAGAGCTATTTACTCGATCCCAGACATTTCTGGAACACCTCTAACAGAGGGACAAATAGTCAATTTTGAAAGAACTTATTGTCAACCTCTTTCAGATATGAATCTCTCTGATTCAGAAGGGAAGAACTTGCATCAGTATCTCAATTTCAATTCAAACATGGGTTTGATTCACACTCCATGTTCTGAGAAATATTTACCATCCGAAAAGAGGAAAAAACAGAGTCTTTGTCTAAAGAAATGCGTTGAGAAATGGCAGATGTATAGAACCCTTCAACGAGATAGTGCTTTTTCAAATCTCTCAAAATGGAATCTGTTACAAACATATATGCCATGGTTCCTTACTTCGGCAGGGTGCAAATATCTAAATTTCACCCTTTTAGATACTTTTTCAGACCTATTGCCGATACTAAGTAGCAGTCAAAAATTTGTATCCGTTTTTCATGATATTATGCATGGATCAGATACATCATGGCCAATTCCTCAGAAAAAATTGTGGGCGATTCTTCCACAATGGAATCCGATAAGTGAGATTTCGAGTAAGTGTTTACATAATCTTCTTCTGTCCGAAGAAATGATTCATCGAAATAATGAGTCACCCGTTCCATTGATATGGATACATCTGAGATCACCAAATGCTCGGGAGTTCCTCTATTCAATCCTTTTCCTTCTTCTTGTTGCTGGATATCTCGTTCGTACACATCTTCTCTTTGTTTCCCGGGCCTCTAGTGAGTTACAGACAGAGTTCGAAAAGATCAAATCTTTGATGATTCCATCATACATGATTGAGTTGCGAAAACTTCTGGATAGGTATCCTACATCTGAACTGAACTCTTTCTGGTTAAAGAATCTCTTTCTAGTTGCTCTGGAACAATTAGGAGATTCTCTAGAAGAAATACGGGGTTCTGCTTCTGGTGGCAACATGCTATTGGGTGGTGGTCCCACTTATGGGGTCAAATCAATACGTTCTAAGAAGAAATATTTGAATATCAATCTCATCGATATCATAAGTATCATACCAAATCCCATCAATCGAATCACTTTTTCGAGAAATACGAGATATCTAAGTCGTACAAGTAAAGAGATCTATTCATTGATAAGAAAAAGAAAAAACGTGAACGTTGATTGGATTGATGATAAAATAGAATCCTGGGTCGCGAACAGTGATTCGATTGATGATGAAGAAAGAGAATTCTTGGTTCAGTTCTCCACCTTAACGACAAAAAAAAGGATTGATCAAATTCTATTGAGTCTGACTCATAGTGATCATTTATCAAAGAATGACTCTGGTTATCAAATGGTTGAACAACCGGGATCAATTTACTTACGATACTTAGTTGACATTCATAAAAAAGATCTAATGAATTATGAGTTCAATAGATCCTGTTTAGCAGAAAGACGGATATTCCTTGCTCATTATCAGACAATCACTTATTCACAAACCTCGTGTGGGGCTAATAGTTTTCATTTCCCATCTCATGGAAAACCCTTTTCGCTCCGCTTAGCCCTATCCCCGTCTAGGGGTATTTTAGTGATAGGTTCTATAGGAACTGGACGATCCTATTTGGTCAAATACCTAGCGACAAACTCTTATGTTCCTTTCATTACGGTATTTCCGAACAAGTTCCTGGATGACAAGCCTAAAGGTTATCTTATTGATGATATTGATGGTAGTGACAATATCGAGATTGATGCTAGTGACGATATCGATGATGACCTTGATACAGAGCTGCTAACTATGACGAATGCGCTAACTATGTATATGACGCCGAAAAAAGACCGATTTGATATCACCCTTCAATTCGAATTAGCAAAAGCAATGTCTCCTTGCATAATATGGATTCCAAACATTCATGATCTGTATGTGAATGAGTCGAATTACTTATCCCTCGGTCTATTAGTGAACTATCTCTCCAGGGATTGTGAAAGATGCTCCACTAGAAATCTCCTTGTTATTGCTTCGACTCATATTCCCCAAAAAGTAGATCCCGCTCTAATAGCTCCGAATAAATTAAATACATGCATTAAGATACGGAGGCTTCTTATTCCACAACAACGAAAGCACTTTTTCACTCTTTCATATACTAGGGGATTTCACTTGGAAAAGAAAATGTTCCATACTAATGGATTCGGGGCCATAACCATGGGCTCCAATGCACGAGATCTTGTAGCACTTACCAATGAGGCCCTATCCATTAGTATTACACAGAAGAAATCCATTCTAGACACTAATACAATTAGATCCGCTCTTCATAGACAAACTTGGGATTTGCGATCCCAGGTAAGATCGGTTCAGGATCATGGGATCCTTTTCTATCAGATAGGAAGGGCTGTGGCACAAAATATACTTCTAAGTAATTGCCCCATAGATCCTATATCTATCTATATGAAGAAGAAATCATGTAAGGAAGGGGATTCTTTTTTGTACAAATGGTACTTCGAGCTTGGAACGAGCATGAAGAAATTAACGATACTTCTTTATCTTTTGAGTTGTTCTGCCGGATCGGTCGCTCAAGATCTTTGGTCTCTACCCGGACCCGATGAAAAAAATGGGATCACTTCTTATGGATTCGTTGAGAATGATTCTGATCTAGTTCATGGCCTATTAGAAGTAGAAGGCGCTCTGGTGGGATCCTCACGGACAGAAAAAGATTGCAGTCAGTTTGATAATGATCGAGTGACATTGCTTCTTCGGTCCGAACCAAGAAATCCCTTAGATATGATGCAAAATGGATCTTGTTCTTTTGTTGATCAGAGATTTCTATATGAAAAAAACGAGTCGGAGTTTGAAGAAGGAGCCCTCGACCCGGAACAGATAGAGGAGGATTTATTCAATCACATAGTTTGGGCTCCTAGAATATGGCGCCCTTGTGGCAATCTATTTGATTGTATCGAAAGGTCCAATGAATTGGGATTTCCCTATTGGGCCAGGTCATTTCGGGGCAAGCGTATCATTTATCATAAAGAGGCTGAGCTTCAAGAGAATGATTCGGAGTTCTTGCAGAGTGGAACCATGCAGTACCAGACACGAGATAGATCCTCCAAAGAACAAGGTTTTTTTCGAATAAGCCAATACATTTGGGACCCTGCAGATCCATTCTTTTTCCTATTCAAAGATCAGCCCTTTATCTCTGTGTTTTCACGTCGAGAATTCTTTGCAGATCAAGAGATGTCAAAGGGGCTTCTTACTTCCCAAACAAAGCCTCCTACATCTATATATAAACGCTGGTTCATCAAGAATACGCAAGAAAAGCACTTCGAATTGTTGATTCATCGCCAGAGATGGCTTAGAACCAATAGTTTATTCTCTAATGGATC
>JAJJMC010018273.1:396-15396 GCA_023531435.1 Papaver californicum | reverse complement strand
TGAATATGAATGAGGCTTTCTCGGCCGAAGGTTGGATTTGGATAAATAAATTTCATAATATATTTCCCACAAACTACCAAGAATTGGAAGAAAAAAAGGAAAAATTGGAGGGAAAATCCTTCCTTCCAGAAGAAGGAAACTTAATTCAGAAAATGGAACGAAATTTTTATTTGATGCGGTTACACCTGATAGAAATAATCAAAGAATTATAAAAGAATCCATTGGAATAAAAGAAATACGTAAAGAGGTTCCTCAACGGTCATACAAATTGATTACCAGTTTGGAGCAACAAGACGGAGAAATTGAAGAAGAAACGGCGGAGGATCATGAAATTAGGTCAAGAAAGGCCAACCATGTAGTAATTTTTACAGATACCGAACGTACAAATAGTACAACGAATACTAATGATGAAGTAGAAGAAGTTTTTGTCCTACGTTATTCGCAAGAATCGGATTTTCGTCGAGATATAATCAAAGGATCTATGCGCGCTCAAAGACGTAAAACAGTTATTTGGGAACCGTTTCAAACAAATATCCATTCCCCCCTTTTTTTGGACAGAATCTACAAAAAGGTTTTTTTTTCCGCTGATACCTCCAGAATTTGGAATCTTCTTTTTAAGAATTGGATGATAAAAAGTACGGAATTCCAAAATTCAAGTTTTGAGGAAGAAGCAAAGGAAAAGGATCAAAAAAGGAAGAAGAAAGGGGAAGAAAATGACCGGCTAGCAGTGGCGGAAAGCTGGGATACTGTTCTATTTGGTCAATCAATAAGGGGTTGCTTGTTAATAGCCCACTCAATTTTTAGAAAATATATTGGATTGCCTTCATTGATAATAGCTAAAAACATCAGCCGTATCTTATTATTTCAACCCCCGGAGTGGAACGAGGATTGGAGGGAGTGGGGTAGAGAAATGCATGTTAAATGCACCTATAATGGTGTTCAATTATCCGAAATGGAATTTCCAAAAAATTGGTTAACAGAGGGTATTCAGATAAAGATCCTATACCCTTTCTATCCGAAACCTTGGAACAGCTCTAAGCAACGATCCCATCATAGAAATCCAAGGGGAACAAAGGAAAATTCTTGCTTTTTGACAGTCTGGGGGATGGAAACTGAATTTCCTTTTGGTTCTCCTCGAAGACGACCTTCGTTTTTAAAACCCATTTTTAAAGAACTAGAAAACAAAATAAGAAAAAAAAAAACACAAAGTTTTCGAGGTTTAAGAGTTTTACAAGAAAAAACAAAAGGGTTTCTAAAGGACTCAAAAGAAAAAGAAAGCTGGACTCATAAAAAGGATTTCTTTCTAAAAAAAAGAATAAAAGAGCTTGGCAAAGTAAATCCAATTCTATTAGTTGGATTGAAAAAAGTATATGAATCGAGTGAAAATAAAAAAATTTCTCTCAAAGAAAATAAGATAGTTCATGAATCGTCCAGTCGAATTAGATCAATGTATTGGACAAATTATTCACTAACAGAAAAAAAAATGGAGGATCTGGCTGATAGGACAAGTACAATTAAGAATCAAATGGAAAAAATAATAAATGACAAGAAAAAAAAATTTCTAATTCCAGATAGAAATATTAATCCTAACGATACAAGTTGTAACGATAAAAGATTAGAAGCGCCAAAAAATTTTTGGCAGATATTCCAAAGAAGAAGTGCTAGATTAATACGTAAACGACACTCTTTTTTTAATTTTTTGATTGAAAAGATATATATGGACACCCTTCTATATCTCATTAATATTCCCAGGATCAATGCAAAATTTTCCCTAGACTTAAAAAAAGGGGAGATTGATAAAAAAAGTTACAACGATGAAATAAAGAAAGAAGGAGTGGAAGAAAAAAAAAAAAAAAGAATTCCTGTTATTTCGACTAAAAAGAGGGCACTTTCTAATATAAGTAATAAGAATTTACATCATTTTTGTGCCCCAGTTGATTTGTCACAGGCATATGTATTTTACAAATTATCACAAACCCAAGTGATTAACAAATATCACATGAGATCTGTACTTCAATATAATGGAACGTCTTTTTTTCTTAAGGATAGAATAAAGCATTTTTTTGGAACACAAGGAATACTTTATTCTGAATCAAGACATAAAAAACTTAGCAATTTTGAAACGAATGGGTGGAAAAATTGGTTAAACGGTCATTATAACTATAAATATAATTTATCGAAGATTACATCGTCTCAATTAGTTCTGCAAAAACAACGAAATGGAGTCAATCAAAGTCATACAATTTCAAACAAGGCATCAACAAAATTGGATTCATATGAACAAAAAAATTTATGTCATTATAAGAAGAAAAATGCTTATGTGATGGATTCATTATCGAGTAAAACCAAAAGTTTTAAAAAACAGTATGGATATGATCTGTTATCACAGAAATATATCAATTATAGAGAAGGTAAGGATTCATATATTTCTCTAGCACCATTACAAGTAAAGGGAAGCCTCAAAATTCCCTATAACTACAACACAAATAAACCCCCAATTTTTTCTATGCCGGCAGGCATATATATGAGTCATTATCTAGGAGAAGATTGTATTGTTGATACGGATAAAAATCCAGATAGAAAATATTTTGATTGGAGAATCATTTCTTTTTGTCTTATAAAGAAGATCGATATTGAGGCTTGGGCTAATATGGATACTGAGACCCGCATGAATAAAAATACTAAAACAGGAACTAACTATTATTCAATCATTAATCAAATTGATACGAAGGATCTTTCGTATCTTGCGATTGATAAACAAATAAAACTATCAAGTGGAAAATTTGTTTTTTTTGATTGGATGGGAATGAATGAAGAAATACTAAACCGCCCCATATCAAATCTGCAACTTTGGTTCTTCCCAGAATTGTTGGGGCTATATGATGCATATAGGATTAAACCGTGGATTATACCAACAAAATCACTTCTTTTCCATTTTAATGGAAATAAAAACACTAGTGAAAAGAAAAAAAAAAAAGATCTTGAATTAGAAAATAAAAATAAAGAAGAAAAAGAAGAATCAGCCCAAGAAGATCTTGGATCAGATCTATCAAACCAACAAAAAGAGGTTAAAGAGGATTATAGTGACTCATACATGAAAAAGAGTAGAAATCAAAATAAATGGAAGAGCACCACAGAAGCGGAACTTGATTTCTTCCTGAAAAGATATTTTCTTTTTCAACTGAGATGGCATGGTTCTTTGGATCAAAGAATAATCAATAGTATCCAGATATATTGTCTCCTGCTTAGACTGAACAATCCAAAGCAAATAGCGATATCCTCTATTCAAAGAGGAGAAATGCGTCTGGATATATTGCTGATTCAAAAAGATCTAAATCTTACAGAATTGATAAACAAAGGAGTATTGATTATTGAACCTGTTCGCCTGTCTATACAAGGGGATGGACTATTTATTATGTATCAAACCATAGTTATTTCACTGGTCCATAAGAGTAATCACCAAACTAATATAAAAAACCAACAAAAAGAAAACGGTTATAAGAATTCTTTTGATGAATCCATTAAAAGACATAGACATGAAAGGGTGCTTGAAAAGAGAGATGAAAAAAATTATGCTTTTGTTGTTCCTGAAAATATTTTAGCTCCTAGATGTCGTAGAGAATTGAGAATTCGAATTTGTTTAAACTCAGAAAAAATAAATGTTTTGGATAGAAAGAAAACATTTTACAATAAGAACAACATAAGGAACTGCGGCACTTTTTTGGAGGAGAGCAAGCATCTTGATAAAGATCCAAAGAATTTCGATAGAGATAGAAATAAATTTCTGAAATTGAAATTTATTCTTTGGCCAAATTATCGATTAGAGGATTTAGCTTGTATGAATCGCTATTGGTTTGATACCAGTAATGGAAGTCGTTTCAGTATGTCAAGGATATCTATGTATCCACGATTTACCATTAATTGATGGTAAATCTCCTTCCTATCTATAACGTGCCAGATATGGCATGATATATGAAGGCAAACAAATGTACCCGCACGTTTGTGTTATATTAATTTCTATTCTGGTTTCCCGTATAGGATACTTTATTCAATGACCTAAAAATCTTCTTCGGATCAATTTTTCCCTTTCTTTTTTTGTGGGGGAGTTGAAGAACTCGACCACCCTTTTGTATCTATATCCGAATGAAATTGCAAATTGGATTAATTCATTCAATTTGAAAGGAAAAGGTAGTATATAAAAAAATTTGTGTATACCTGAACTAGATTCAAAAACCGGTATTATTTTTACTGATCGATAAACTCCATTTTTGTCTAAAAGAAAAAAGGGAGAAGCGCTCTTTTTATGAGAAAAAAAGCATTCATCTCGGTTATTTCGCAAGAAGAAAAAGAATAAAACTAAGGGGTCCGTTGAATTCCAAGTATTCAGTTTCACCAATAAACTGCGCAGACTCACTTTCCATTTGGAATAGCACAAAAAAGACTTTTTATCTCAGAGAGGTCTAGGGAAAACTCTGGGAAAACGGCAACGGTTGCTGGCTTATTTGTAAAAAAAAATAGAATACGTTATAAAGAATTAATTGGTCGGTTGGATATTCGGGAGCCAAAGACTAGTTAAGTTAATTTTCAGATTTCGTTTGAATTATTTGATTTATTAGATCTTGAATTTTTATGAACTTTGTTTCGTTTTCAGCAATTCATGGAATAATGAATCGGGGAAAAAATATGACTGTATCAGCTACAAGAAAAGACCTCATGATAGTCAATATGGGTCCTCACCACCCATCGATGCATGGCGTTCTTCGACTCATCATTACTCTAGATGGTGAAGACGTTATTGACTGTGAACCTATATTGGGTTATTTACACAGAGGGATGGAAAAAATAGCGGAAAACCGAACAATTATCCAATATCTGCCTTATGTAACACGTTGGGATTATTTAGCTACTATGTTTACCGAGGCAATAACGGTAAATGGACCAGAACAGCTGGGAAATATTCAAGTTCCTAAAAGAGCCCGTTATATCAGAGTCATTATGTTGGAACTGAGTCGTATAGCCTCTCATTTATTATGGCTTGGCCCTTTTATGGCGGATATAGGTGCGCAGACTCCTTTCTTCTATATTTTCAGAGAGAGAGAATTGATATATGATCTATTCGAAGCTGCCACAGGTATGCGAATGATGCATAATTTTTTTCGTATCGGAGGAGTAGCTGCTGATCTACCTCATGGCTGGATAGATAAATGTTTAGATTTCTGCGATTATTTTTTAACCGGGATTGCTGAATATCAAAAGCTTATTACGCAAAATCCAATTTTTTTAGAACGCGTTGAGGGGGTAGGCGTTGTTGGTGGAGAGGAGGCAATAAATTGGGGTTTATCAGGACCAATGCTACGAGCTTCCGGAATACAATGGGATCTTCGTAAAGTCGATCATTATGAGTGTTACGACGAGTTTGACTGGGAAGTACAATGGCAAAAAGAAGGGGATTCATTAGCCCGTTACTTAGTCCGAATCGGTGAAATGACAGAATCCATAAAAATAATTCAACAAGCTTTGGAAGGAATTCCGGGAGGGCCCTATGAAAATTTAGAAGCCCGACGCTTTGATAAAGCAAGGGATTCCGATTGGAATGATTTTGACTATAGATTTATTAGCAAAAAAACATCTCCTACTTTTGAATTGTCGAAACAAGAACTTTATGTGAGAGTAGAAGCCCCAAAGGGGGAATTGGGGATTTTTCTGATAGGGGATCATAGTGCTTTTCCTTGGAGATGGAAAATTCGTCCTCCGGGTTTTATCAATTTGCAAATTCTTCCTCAGTTAGTTAAAAGAATGAAATTGGCTGATATTATGACGATACTAGGTAGTATAGATATCATTATGGGAGAAGTTGATCGTTAATATGATAATTGATACGACAGAATTACAGGCTATCAATTCTTTTTCCAGATTGGAATCCTTAAAAGGGGTCTATGGTCTTATATGGTTGCTTGTCCCTATTTTTACTCCTGTATTGGGAATCACGATAGGAATACTAGTTATTGTGTGGTTAGAAAGAAAAATATCTGCGGGGGTACAACAACGTATTGGACCCGAATACGCGGGTCCTTTGGGAATTCTTCAAGCTCTAGCAGACGGGACAAAACTCCTTTTTAAAGAGGATCTTCTCCCATCTAGAGGAGATTTTTTTTTATTCAGTCTCGGACCCTCTATAGCAGTCATATCCATTTTACTAAGTTATTCAGTAATTCCTTTTGGATATCGTCTTGTTTTAGCTGATCTCAGTATAGGTGTTTTTTTATGGATTTCTATTTCAAGTATTGCTCCTATTGGACTTCTTATGTCAGGATATGGTTCAAATAATAAATATTCTTTTTTGGGTGGTCTACGAGCTGCTGCTCAATCGATTAGTTATGAAATACCATTAACTCCATGTGTGTTATCAATATCTCTACGTGTGATTCGTTGGGGCATGAACTTTTACCTCATTTTTTCTAGGAAAGAAGTTGAATGGAGTGAATAGAGATTCTTTTTTTTTATTCGTCATTCGGGGTGATGACCTAAACCAGATAGTTATATGAGTGAAACAAAACAGCTTAGAAATTAGCAGTAAAAAGGTTGAGACTCATTCCCTATGTACAAGAGCTAAGCAAAAAAAGAGAAATTACCCCAAGGTTGGTTGATTAGTCATCACGGTTTGAAGCGGGTAGAAAAGATCAACTGGCTGGAGTTTTGTTTTAACTATTCTATTATATTGTATGTATTACCATACCGGGGATCGAGCAAAAATGAGTGGACGGTTAGGAACACCAAGATACACAAAGGATTAGTAACGGAGATAATGGAAGTTACCAAAAAAGGTATTTCTGCATAAACGGAATCATACTGGGGCTTTAAGTTGGTAGAAACAATCAAGTAGTACTTCCCCACGATCCCGATCCCGAGTATGGTCCTATCCACAGGTTAAATAAATAATTATCAGGAACGAAGTAATCCTTTTTTTTAAGCCCACTTTTACTTTTCGTAGAAAGAAGCATAGGAACGAAATAAATAGGTTGAAATACCTACTTAGACAACGAGTATTTTATTCAAGGATTAAGTTATTACTGAATAAAGACAAACTAAAATAAGAAAGGATAAGATCAATTCGGAAGCACCCTTTTTTCTATTATAGCAGACGGAATTGCATTGGTTTAATTTGTGACTCCTCGATACATCTTGATTCTATCTATCCTACTAACACATAGCGAGATAATACCGAACCAGTCCTTAGATTTAGTTAAGGCCATCGAGGAGCCGTATGAGACTGAAGTCTCATGTACGGTTCTGCAATAGCGATGGAAGCAGTGATGTTATCACCTACTATAATTATCTAACAGTTCAAGTACAGTTGATATAGTTGAGGCGCAGTCAAAATATGGTTTTTGGGGGTGGAATCTGTGGCGTCAACCTATAGGTTTTGCAGTTTTTGTAATTTCTTCCCTAGCAGAATGTGAGAGATTACCCTTTGATTTACCAGAAGCCGAAGAAGAATTAGTAGCAGGTTATCAAACCGAATATTCAGGTATCAAATTTGGTTTATTTTATGTTGCTTCCTATCTAAATCTACTAGTTTCTTCATTATTTGTAACAGTTCTTTATTTAGGAGGTTGGAATCTTTCTCTTCCGTACATATTTCTTCCTCATTTCGAAATTAATGAAGTGGGTGGAGTCTTTGGAATGACAATTGGTATTTTTATTACATTAGCTAAAGCTTATTTGTTCCTGTTCATTCCTATTACAACAAGATGGACTTTACCTAGGATGAGAATGGACCAACTATTAAATCTTGGGTGGAAGTTTCTTTTACCTATTTCTCTAGGTAATCTATTATTGACAACTTCTTTCCAACTCTTTTCACTCTAAGGGCATACGATATTCTATTCTCGATTTAGAACTTCTCTCAAACAAGAGAAAGAAACTTCAAATTATTCATAGATATTCACGATATGCTCCCTATGGTAACTGGGTTCATTAATTATGGTCAACAAACAGTAAGAGCTGCAAGGTATATTGGTCAAAGTTTCATGATTACCTTATCCCACACGAATCGTTTACCCGTAACTATTCAATATCCTTATGAAAAATTGATCACATCTGAGCGTTTCCGCGGTCGAATCCACTTTGAATTTGATAAATGCATTGCTTGTGAAGTATGTGTTCGTGTATGCCCTATAGATCTGCCTGTTGTTGATTGGAAATTGGAAACGGATATTCGAAAAAAACGATTGCTTAACTATAGTATTGATTTTGGAATCTGTATTTTTTGTGGGAACTGCGTCGAGTATTGTCCAACAAACTGTTTATCAATGACTGAAGAATATGAACTTTCTACATATGATCGTCATGAATTGAATTATAATCAAATTGCTTTGGGTCGGTTACCAATGACAGTAATTGGAGATTACACGATTCGAACCATTATGAATTCCACTCAAATAAAAAAAGCCACGGGTAAACTCCTTGATTCAAGAACTATTACCGATTACTAAGATTCCGTTTTAATCTAAAGGAGCGGATCTTCTTTTATTTTGTTCGGTTAATAACGAAAAAAAACCAGCTCTTATTTATTGGTGATTCGCGAGAATCACGGCTTACTTTGGATAAAAAAGAATTGAATATATCCGCGATAATTTCGAAATATATGAATATATAAGCAATCGGATAGAGAAATGGAATGAATTAATCTATCTACATCAACCCACACCCCGTATAGGATTTAATAAAAAAGTCACTTATCATAAAAACAGGGTAACTTTCCTTTTCTGGTCTAGTCAATAAGATTATGAAACATTTCGACTTATTTATCTCTTATTTTACATATAATGGATTTAACTGGACCAATACATGATTTTCTTTTAGTTTTTTTGGGGTTGGGTCTTATAATAGGAGGTCTAGGAGTGGTATTACTTACTAATCCTATTTTTTCCGCCTTTTCATTAGGATTTGTTCTTGTTTGTATATCCTTATTTCATATTCCATCGAATTCCCATTTTGTAGCTGCTGCACAACTCCTTATTTATGTAGGAGCCATAAACGTCTTAATCATATTCGCTGTTATGTTCATGAACGACTCGGAATATTACAATGATTTCAGTCTTTGGACTGTTGGGGATGGGGTAACTTCACTGGTTTGTACAAGTATTTTTGTTTCACTAATAACTACTATCCCAGATACGGCATGGTACGGGGTTATTTGGACTACAAGATCAAACCAGATTTTGGAGCAAGATTTGATAAATAAAGGTCAACAAATCGGGATTCATTTATCAACCGATTTTTTTCTTCCTTTTGAGCTTATTTCTATAATTCTTTTAGTTTCTTTGATAGGTGCAATTGCTATGGCTCGTCAGTAAAAAATACGGAGAAAAAGAATTATTTGGTTCTGTCTTAGCCTATCCATTTTCCTTCAATTAATGGTCAGATTTTTCAGGTAGAAAATGTAAATTTTTTCTTTTAGTTCAATCTATTACCAATATGTTCCTTAGTTCTGTACTTGTTAGATTCGAGTCAACCAAATTAGTTAAGGTTGAATTGTTGTTCATATTGAAATTAAAGAAATTCAGATTGAGGGGGGTTTGGTTAATGCTGCTTGAACATGAACTTGTTTTGAGTGCCTATTTATTTTCTATTGGTATTTATGGATTGATCACAAGTCGAAATATGGTTAGAGCACTTATGTGTCTTGAGCTTATACTGAATGCAGTTAATATGAATTTCGTAACATTTTCTGATTTATTTGATAGTCGCCAATTAAAAGGGGACATTTTTTCTATTTTTGTTATAGCTATTGCAGCCGCTGAAGCAGCTATTGGGCCAGCCATTGTTTCGTCCATTTATCGTAACAAAAAATCAATTCGTATCAATCAATCGAATTTGTTGAATAAATAATGGTAATTAGATGAATGTGTTAATCATACAAATAACGAATAAAATCTTTCTCAATACAAATTAATATTATATACGACAGAAGCATATGACTCTGTTTGCTAAAGAGTAATAAATCAAAGTATCTTGGCCCTCTCTCATGACCAAATATATAAGTCAATTTTTTAGAAAACAATTTTGGTTAATTATTGATTCGTCTGGTGTCTACAATATATGATTCCATTTTTTTACTAGATCGAAAATTCATGATGTTCAAAAAGTAGATAGATCCAATGTCACATTCAGTAAAGATTTATGATACATGCATAGGGTGCACTCAATGTGTACGAGCCTGCCCCACAGATGTATTAGAAATGATACCTTGGGACGGATGTAAAGCTAAGCAAATAGCTTCTGCTCCAAGAACAGAAGACTGTGTGGGTTGTAAGAGATGTGAATCCGCTTGTCCAACAGATTTCTTGAGTGTCCGAGTTTATTTATGGCATGAGACAACTCGCAGCATGGGTCTAGCTTATTGATACGTTCCAGAAAGCTTAACTTGAATCCATTTTTTTATCTTTACCGACAAAACCCCGTGCTCGAAATCGAAATAGGCTATTTTCTCGAGTACGGGGTTTTCTGGTCAAAGTGTATCTTATCTTGTCTTTACTACGAATTATTTTCCTTGGTTAACAATAATTGTTGTTTTGCCGATATTCGCGGGTTTTTCCATTTTCTTTCTCCCCCATAGAGGAAATAAGGTCATCCGATGGTATACTATATCTATATGCCTAGTGGAACTACTTCTAACGACCTATGTATTCTGTTATCATTTCCAGTTGGACGATCCATTAATTCAATTAGAACAGGATTTTAAATGGATTAATTTTTTTGATTTTCACTGGAGACTCGGAATCGATGGAATTTCCATAGGACCTATTTTATTGACGGGATTCATCACAACTTTAGCTACTTTAGCGGCCCGGCCAGTTACTCGGGATTCACGACTGTTCCATTTCTTGATGTTAGCAATGTACAGCGGTCAAATAGGACCTTTTTCTTCTCGAGATCTTTTACTTTTTTTTATCATGTGGGAGTTAGAATTAATTCCTGTTTACCTACTTTTATCCATGTGGGGAGGGAAGAAGCGTTTGTACTCAGCTACAAAGTTTATTTTGTACACTGCAGGGGGTTCTATTTTTCTCTTAATGGGAGTTCTCGGTATGGGTTTATATGCTTCTAACGAACCAACATTGAATTTTGAAACATTAGCGAATCAATCATATCCTGTGGCATTAGAAATAATATTCTATTTTGGTTTTCTTATTGCTTATGCTGTCAAATCACCGATTATACCTCTACATACATGGTTACCAGATACCCACGGAGAAGCACATTACAGTACATGTATGCTTCTAGCCGGAATCTTATTAAAAATGGGAGCATATGGGTTGGTTCGGATCAATATGGAATTATTACCCCATGCTCATTCCTTTTTTTCTCCCTGGTTGATTATTGTAGGCACAGTGCAAATAATCTATGCAGCTTTAACATCTCCCGGGCAACGCAATTTAAAAAAGAGAATAGCCTACTCTTCTGTATCTCATATGGGTTTTACAATTATAGGAATAGCCTCCGTAACCGATCTGGGACTCAATGGGGCCATTTTGCAAATAATTTCTCATGGATTTATTGGTGCGGCGCTTTTTTTCTTGGCAGGAACGAGTTATGATAGAATACGTCTCGTTTATCTCGACGAAATGGGAGGAATAGCTATCCCAATGCCAAAAATATTTGCAATGTTCAGTAGTTTCTCGATGGCTTCTCTTGCATTGCCGGGAATGAGTGGTTTTGTTGCCGAATTGGTAATCTTTTTTGGCATAATTACCAGCCCAAAATATCTTTTAATGCCAAAAATACTAATTACTCTTGTAATGGCAATTGGAATGATATTAACTCCTATTTATTCATTATCTATGTCACGCCAGATGTTTTATGGATACAAGCAATTTAATGCCAAAAATTTTTATTTTTTTGATTCTGGACCACGAGAGCTTTTTGTTTCAATCTGTATCTTTCTGCCAGTAATAGGCATTGGTATTTATCCAGATTTCGTTCTCTCACTATCTGTTGACAAGGTAGAAGCTATTTTATCTAATTACTTTTCTCGATAGTTTGCATGAATAAGGCATAAAAAAAAAGCTGCGATAATAAAATTAGGTGGACAATAAAAGAAAAAGAAGTGAATTGTAATCAGATACGTTTGAAGTTTTAGAGAACCGGTTCAATCAAGTAGTAATTGAACCGGTTCTCTAAAACTAACACAAACTTTCATTACATATGCGATTTCTATGTATTAGGTCACGTCTTCGATTAAGATGCTAATGTGAATGAACCATAACTATGTAGGCCTATTCCTAATAGATTGACCCCAAAATAGCATACCCAAATTATAAGAAATCCCATAGAAGCTACAATTGCGGAATTTGTGCCTTTTAAATTTTGGTTGGTTCTAATATGTAAATAAATAGCAAATATAGTCCAAGTAATAAATGCCCAAGTTTCCTTGGGGTCCCAATTCCAATATGACCCCCACGCCTCATTAGCCCACACTGCGCCTGAAAGAATACCAACCGTTAAAAAGATAAACCCTAGACTAATGACACGATAACTCCAACGATCCAATTGCTGAATCAATTGATACCTGTGATAATTTCTAAATGAAAGTAAAGAATTGTTTAGTAAAGCATAGCTTCTTTCATTTACATATTGAATCTCATCAAAATCAAAGGAAAATGGCCCAATTAATGAATGCTTGTTTTTACCAAAGACCCATAGGCTTTTTCGAAATGTAATGACTAGAAGAGATACTGATAATAATGATCCACATAAAAGAGCTGCATAACTTAATATCATCATACTTACGTGCATCATTAACCACTGAGATTGGAGGGCAGGTACTAATATTGTGGATTGATGCATTTCAGTCAAAAGACCTGAAGTAGCAAATCCTTGGGTAAAAATAGTACTTGGTGCGGTTATTGCGCTTAAATCGTTTTTATTATTCCATATTTTAGGAACCATATGAATAATGGAAAAGCCCCATGAAAGGAATAGTAATGATTCATATAAATCACTTAAGGGGAAATGTTCCGAATAAATCCAACGAGTAACTAATAATCCTGTTATACAGAAAAAGGTAGCTATCATGCCCTTTTCTGACGAATCATGTAGTCCTATGGTTTCGTGGACTAATAAGGTCATCAAATAAATCGTAATTACAATTGAAACAATTGAAAAAGAGATGTGAGTTAATATATGTTCTAAAGTCGAAAATATCATAAAAAATCCTAAAAAAAAAAAGGGAGTCCTTTAACACTGGAACGGAAATGATTAATCCATTTCATTTTCATTATAAGATTTATTGTATCTCTTTTAGAAGATGCCGCCACTCGGACTCGAACCGAGATGCTCTAGCACTGCTTCCTAAGAGCAGCGTGTCTACCGATTTCACCATAGCGGCTTGCTCGAAAGCATAATAGCCCATACGCACTCAAACGTCGAGATTGTAAGGAGTCAATTCAATGTAATATTTTTTAGGAAAAATGCAAATCAAATAAAGGCCTATTCCTATTTCTATTTGAACGTTCAATAATCTCTTATAGGATGGTTTTCATTTTAACGATGGACTTTTCGAAAGGTTTCAGCTCTCCCAAAACGAACAGCTTAGTAGGAACTAGAGAGTTCTGCTCTCAATTCAGGTATAGAAGTAAAAAAAACCTTTCTTTTTTTATTCTTTTTTTATGATTTCATGGGTCCGAACAAAACGAAAAAATCTATTGTATCCATAGTCATTAATAAGAAAACCCTCAAAAGAAAAGTGAAACTTTCTATCAAGTACTATGTTTTTTCGTTTGACCAAAAAAACATAGTACCCTTTTTTTATTTAGGAAATGAAAGGCTTCCTATCCTAAATACGACAACCGATAGTGCGGCCTCATATTTATCAGTAAAAAATATGAGTTAATGGGAGTCGTTCATCTTATCAATTTTATTAGCAAATTCTTCGAGGCATATTGATTTAGATTATTCCAAGACTTGTTTATTTTTTTGTTGCACAAAAAAACTTTTTGAATTCCCGGTAGAAAGAGATTTTGCTAAGGAAAAAGCTTTTAGCGCAGCCAAATATCCTTTTCTTTTCCAAATGTTTTTACGAATACGCTTTTTTGATATAGAAGTACGTTTCTTTGGAACGGCCATTTTAAAATAAAGAGGTTACTCATTGTTTTAGTTGGATGTGAAAGACATGTATTGTTCAAAATGCGTCATTTTTTTCTTTAGCTCTATATTTATTCCCTAGATCATACTTTCTTGATAATATACAATATGGATACGTGTGAGTCCCATAGAGGATTTCTGGAGAAAAGTTGTATATCTTAATTTTTTCTTTATTTTCGGAATACTTTATTCCTTTTTTTTACGTACATTATAAAAAAAAAAAAGAAGCCTTTTGATATACTAATCTTCGTTCGAATCTATATCTGTGTCACCGTCATAAAAAAAAGGGCTACGGCTCATCGTATTCTCTTTTTTTTAATAAAAAAGAGAAAAATGGAAAACGCTTACCTTAATTGAAGAGAAGAATACTGTAACCTTTTTTCTATCAATTCATCAATAGAGTACAGTACCCTTAGTTAAATGAAAATTTCAAAAAAGGAAAACCGGAATGAGACTGATATTGAATCAGTTAATATAATAAACACTTGAGAAAAAGCCATTTAACTAAGTCCTTTTGCAATTCTATGCAAAGTGGGTATCAAAGTGCCGGATATCGTAGAGTTTTCTAGAAGTATCCGTTGTTTTGGTGGAATAGAAGCTACTCGAGAATAATTAGTAAAGTCTTCCAAATATACTAACTAGAATCACAAGATCTTTTTTGGGGGTCAAGTTTTTGCTAGATCCTATGCTCAATAAAGTTATTGATGGATCTTACATACCAGAATAAAGTACTTTTTTTTACTATAATTAAATTACTTAATTGTTTTTCCTTGATCAATGAATATGGATTATTATAATAATAAACAAATTAAAATTTCATATTATGATTCTGTATCTTCCTAAATATCCTAG
>JAJJMC010018255.1:25000-41858 GCA_023531435.1 Papaver californicum | reverse complement strand
CATTTACTATTTTGTCCCAAAGACCTCTTTTAGGACCCATTTTTACAAATGAATTAATTAAGTCCAAATTCTGTAAAAATGAATAAACAGGCCTATATAAAAAGAACGCAAAAAAGATTCCTAAATAAGCTATACTGACTGACAAAATTGCATTTGTAAGAAATTCATACCAATCCACGGAATTGCTCGAATTTGAATGTAAAAGGTTTATATATGGAGTTAACAATTTTGATAATATATTCAAATCCATTCCTCTATAATTTAAAGGAATTCCGATAAACCCAACACACAAAGTAACGAATCCTAATATAAGAAGGGGAAAAAGCATAGTATTTTCCGATTCATAAGGATATGGATTATTTTCTTTATTTCTAAAATGAGTAAATGTGATAAGGGGTTGCGTTCCTTTTTTTACATTCCTATCAATTGAATATGCTTTCTTCGAAAAAAAAGGAACTCTTTGCTTCTTTTTTACTGTTGATAAAAAAAGATTCTTGTTGATTACTTTCTGTCCTTCTTTACCCCAGATGGATATTGAATAAAACGAGCTGCTTTTTTTAGCGCTGAAATTTTGAGAATAGACGTTTAAATGCCCCGCAAAAGTAAGTAAATACATCCGAAACATATAAAATGCAGTTAATCCGGCTGTGAAATAAGCTATTATCGCGAAAATAGGTGAATATACCCAACTATCGCTAAGAATTTCATCTTTTGACCAAAAGCAAGCAAGGGGCGGAATACCACAAAGAGAAAGTGTACCTATCAAAAAAGAAGTTTTTGTAATTGGCATATATTTTGTTAAACCGCCCATAAGAGCCATATTTTGACTTTGATTTGGAGAATATCCAACAATACTTTCCATACAATGAATAATGGATCCGGAGCCTAAAAATAATAATGCTTTTGAATAGGCATGGGTGATCAAATGAAATAAAGCAGCTCGATATGATCCCATACCTAAAGCTAACATAATATAACCCAACTGCGACATTGTCGAATACGCTAAACTTCTCTTAATGTCTCTTTGTGCAAGAGCCAAAGTGGCTCCTAAAAGTACGGTTATAATACCTATCAAAGAAATAAGATTCATTATGTAAGGTATAACTGTGAAAAGAGGGTAAAGTCGAGCTACAAGAAAAATTCCCGCTGCTACCATAGTAGCAGCGTGTATAAGAGCTGAAATAGGGGTAGGCCCTTCCATAGCATCAGGTAACCATACATGAAGGGGGAATTGTGCAGATTTAGCAACTGCACCAAGGAATAATAGGGCGGCACACAGAGTAAGAAAAAAAGAATTTAAACCATTATTCTCAATCAAGGTTGTGACTATTTTAAACAAATCTCGAAATTCGAAACTACCCGTTATCCAATAAAGACCTAAGATTCCTAATAATAAACCAAAATCCCCTACACGATTAGTTACAAACGCTTTTTGACAAGCATTTGCTGCAATTGGTCGTGTGAACCAAAAACCTATTAATAGATACGAGCACATTCCAACTAACTCCCAAAAAAAATAAATTTGTATTAAATTTGAACTAGTAACTAATCCCAACATGGAAGTATTGGAAAAACTCATATAAGCAAAAAATCTCAAATATCCTTCATCATGAGACATATAATTATCACTATAAATAAGAACCATAATTCCAACAGTAGTGATTAATATTAACATAATAGAAGTAAGTGGATCGATCAAGTCGCCAAACTCTAAAGAAAAATCATTATTTATGGTCCAAGACCATAAATATTGATAGATGGAGCTACCATTCATTTGTTGAATAGACAGATCGATTGAAAAAAGCATAACTATACTTAGTAATAAAACACTAAGAAAAGCCCAGAGACGGCGGAGGTTTTTTGTTGGCGTTGGAACAAGGAGAAGCCCCACCCCTATTGCTATAGGAACTGGAAGTGGAACGAAAGGTATGATCCATGCATATTGATATGTATGTTCCATAAGAAAATCAAACTTTTTTTTTTTCAATTCACCAGCTCTGATATCTTTCGGAAAGAGCAATAAAATAAAGAAAAGAAAGAACTAAAATAGAATTTTGGATTCTTAAATCTTTCTAATTCTTTCCCCTCCAAAAAAAAATAAGAAGTTACAAGCGGTCAAAAGATCAAGTTTTTTTGAAAAGGTACCACTTAGTGATTAACTAGGATATTTAGGAAGATACAGAATCATAATATGAAATTTTCATTTCTTTATTATTATATTCATTGATCAAGGAAAAACAATTAAGTAATTTAATTATAGTAAAAAAAGTACTTTATTCTGGTATGTAAGATCCATCAATAACTTTATTGAGCATAGGATCTAGCAAAAACTTGACCCCCAAAAAAGATCTTGTGATTCTAGTTAGTATATTTGGAAGACTTTACTAATTATTCTCGAGTAGCTTCTATTCCACCAAAACAACGGATACTTCTAGAAAACTCTACGATATCCGGCACTTTGATACCCACTTTGCGTAGAATTGAAAAAAGGACTTAGTTAAATGGCTTTTTCTCAAGTGTTTATTATATTAACTGATTCAATATCAGTCTCATTCCGGTTTTCCTTTTTTGAAATTTTCATTTAACTAAGGGTACTGTACTCTATTGATGAATTGATAGAAAAAAGGTTACAGTATTCTTCTCTTCAATTAAGGTAAGCGTTTTCCATTTTTCTCTTTTTTATTAAAAAAAAGAGAATACGATGAGCCGTAGCCCTTTTTTTTATGACGGTGACACAGATATAGATTCGAACGAAGATTAGTATATCAAAAGGCTTCTTTTTTTTTTTATAATGTACGTAAAAAAAAGGAATAAAGTATTCCGAAAATAAAGAAAAAATTAAGATATACAACTTTTCTCCAGAAATCCTCTATGGGACTCACACGTATCCATATTGTATATTATCAAGAAAGTATGATCTAGGGAATAAATATAGAGCTAAAGAAAAAAATGACGCATTTTGAACAATACATGTCTTTCACATCCAACTAAAACAATGAGTAACCTCTTTATTTTAAAATGGCCGTTCCAAAGAAACGTACTTCTATATCAAAAAAGCGTATTCGTAAAAACATTTGGAAAAGAAAAGGATATTTGGCTGCGCTAAAAGCTTTTTCCTTAGCAAAATCTCTTTCTACCGGGAATTCAAAAAGTTTTTTTGTGCAACAAAAAAATAAACAAGTCTTGGAATAATCTAAATCAATATGCCTCGAAGAATTTGCTAATAAAATTGATAAGATGAACGACTCCCATTAACTCATATTTTTTACTGATAAATATGAGGCCGCACTATCGGTTGTCGTATTTAGGATAGGAAGCCTTTCATTTCCTAAATAAAAAAAGGGTACTATGTTTTTTTGGTCAAACGAAAAAACATAGTACTTGATAGAAAGTTTCACTTTTCTTTTGAGGGTTTTCTTATTAATGACTATGGATACAATAGATTTTTTCGTTTTGTTCGGACCCATGAAATCATAAAAAAAGAATAAAAAAAGAAAGGTTTTTTTTACTTCTATACCTGAATTGAGAGCAGAACTCTCTAGTTCCTACTAAGCTGTTCGTTTTGGGAGAGCTGAAACCTTTCGAAAAGTCCATCGTTAAAATGAAAACCATCCTATAAGAGATTATTGAACGTTCAAATAGAAATAGGAATAGGCCTTTATTTGATTTGCATTTTTCCTAAAAAATATTACATTGAATTGACTCCTTACAATCTCGACGTTTGAGTGCGTATGGGCTATTATGCTTTCGAGCAAGCCGCTATGGTGAAATCGGTAGACACGCTGCTCTTAGGAAGCAGTGCTAGAGCATCTCGGTTCGAGTCCGAGTGGCGGCATCTTCTAAAAGAGATACAATAAATCTTATAATGAAAATGAAATGGATTAATCATTTCCGTTCCAGTGTTAAAGGACTCCCTTTTTTTTTTTAGGATTTTTTATGATATTTTCGACTTTAGAACATATATTAACTCACATCTCTTTTTCAATTGTTTCAATTGTAATTACGATTTATTTGATGACCTTATTAGTCCACGAAACCATAGGACTACATGATTCGTCAGAAAAGGGCATGATAGCTACCTTTTTCTGTATAACAGGATTATTAGTTACTCGTTGGATTTATTCGGAACATTTCCCCTTAAGTGATTTATATGAATCATTACTATTCCTTTCATGGGGCTTTTCCATTATTCATATGGTTCCTAAAATATGGAATAATAAAAACGATTTAAGCGCAATAACCGCACCAAGTACTATTTTTACCCAAGGATTTGCTACTTCAGGTCTTTTGACTGAAATGCATCAATCCACAATATTAGTACCTGCCCTCCAATCTCAGTGGTTAATGATGCACGTAAGTATGATGATATTAAGTTATGCAGCTCTTTTATGTGGATCATTATTATCAGTATCTCTTCTAGTCATTACATTTCGAAAAAGCCTATGGGTCTTTGGTAAAAACAAGCATTCATTAATTGGGCCATTTTCCTTTGATTTTGATGAGATTCAATATGTAAATGAAAGAAGCTATGCTTTACTAAACAATTCTTTACTTTCATTTAGAAATTATCACAGGTATCAATTGATTCAGCAATTGGATCGTTGGAGTTATCGTGTCATTAGTCTAGGGTTTATCTTTTTAACGGTTGGTATTCTTTCAGGCGCAGTGTGGGCTAATGAGGCGTGGGGGTCATATTGGAATTGGGACCCCAAGGAAACTTGGGCATTTATTACTTGGACTATATTTGCTATTTATTTACATATTAGAACCAACCAAAATTTAAAAGGCACAAATTCCGCAATTGTAGCTTCTATGGGATTTCTTATAATTTGGGTATGCTATTTTGGGGTCAATCTATTAGGAATAGGCCTACATAGTTATGGTTCATTCACATTAGCATCTTAATCGAAGACGTGACCTAATACATAGAAATCGCATATGTAATGAAAGTTTGTGTTAGTTTTAGAGAACCGGTTCAATTACTACTTGATTGAACCGGTTCTCTAAAACTTCAAACGTATCTGATTACAATTCACTTCTTTTTCTTTTATTGTCCACCTAATTTTATTATCGCAGCTTTTTTTTTATGCCTTATTCATGCAAACTATCGAGAAAAGTAATTAGATAAAATAGCTTCTACCTTGTCAACAGATAGTGAGAGAACGAAATCTGGATAAATACCAATGCCTATTACTGGCAGAAAGATACAGATTGAAACAAAAAGCTCTCGTGGTCCAGAATCAAAAAAATAAAAATTTTTGGCATTAAATTGCTTGTATCCATAAAACATCTGGCGTGACATAGATAATGAATAAATAGGAGTTAATATCATTCCAATTGCCATTACAAGAGTAATTAGTATTTTTGGCATTAAAAGATATTTTGGGCTGGTAATTATGCCAAAAAAGATTACCAATTCGGCAACAAAACCACTCATTCCCGGCAATGCAAGAGAAGCCATCGAGAAACTACTGAACATTGCAAATATTTTTGGCATTGGGATAGCTATTCCTCCCATTTCGTCGAGATAAACGAGACGTATTCTATCATAACTCGTTCCTGCCAAGAAAAAAAGCGCCGCACCAATAAATCCATGAGAAATTATTTGCAAAATGGCCCCATTGAGTCCCAGATCGGTTACGGAGGCTATTCCTATAATTGTAAAACCCATATGAGATACAGAAGAGTAGGCTATTCTCTTTTTTAAATTGCGTTGCCCGGGAGATGTTAAAGCTGCATAGATTATTTGCACTGTGCCTACAATAATCAACCAGGGAGAAAAAAAGGAATGAGCATGGGGTAATAATTCCATATTGATCCGAACCAACCCATATGCTCCCATTTTTAATAAGATTCCGGCTAGAAGCATACATGTACTGTAATGTGCTTCTCCGTGGGTATCTGGTAACCATGTATGTAGAGGTATAATCGGTGATTTGACAGCATAAGCAATAAGAAAACCAAAATAGAATATTATTTCTAATGCCACAGGATATGATTGATTCGCTAATGTTTCAAAATTCAATGTTGGTTCGTTAGAAGCATATAAACCCATACCGAGAACTCCCATTAAGAGAAAAATAGAACCCCCTGCAGTGTACAAAATAAACTTTGTAGCTGAGTACAAACGCTTCTTCCCTCCCCACATGGATAAAAGTAGGTAAACAGGAATTAATTCTAACTCCCACATGATAAAAAAAAGTAAAAGATCTCGAGAAGAAAAAGGTCCTATTTGACCGCTGTACATTGCTAACATCAAGAAATGGAACAGTCGTGAATCCCGAGTAACTGGCCGGGCCGCTAAAGTAGCTAAAGTTGTGATGAATCCCGTCAATAAAATAGGTCCTATGGAAATTCCATCGATTCCGAGTCTCCAGTGAAAATCAAAAAAATTAATCCATTTAAAATCCTGTTCTAATTGAATTAATGGATCGTCCAACTGGAAATGATAACAGAATACATAGGTCGTTAGAAGTAGTTCCACTAGGCATATAGATATAGTATACCATCGGATGACCTTATTTCCTCTATGGGGGAGAAAGAAAATGGAAAAACCCGCGAATATCGGCAAAACAACAATTATTGTTAACCAAGGAAAATAATTCGTAGTAAAGACAAGATAAGATACACTTTGACCAGAAAACCCCGTACTCGAGAAAATAGCCTATTTCGATTTCGAGCACGGGGTTTTGTCGGTAAAGATAAAAAAATGGATTCAAGTTAAGCTTTCTGGAACGTATCAATAAGCTAGACCCATGCTGCGAGTTGTCTCATGCCATAAATAAACTCGGACACTCAAGAAATCTGTTGGACAAGCGGATTCACATCTCTTACAACCCACACAGTCTTCTGTTCTTGGAGCAGAAGCTATTTGCTTAGCTTTACATCCGTCCCAAGGTATCATTTCTAATACATCTGTGGGGCAGGCTCGTACACATTGAGTGCACCCTATGCATGTATCATAAATCTTTACTGAATGTGACATTGGATCTATCTACTTTTTGAACATCATGAATTTTCGATCTAGTAAAAAAATGGAATCATATATTGTAGACACCAGACGAATCAATAATTAACCAAAATTGTTTTCTAAAAAATTGACTTATATATTTGGTCATGAGAGAGGGCCAAGATACTTTGATTTATTACTCTTTAGCAAACAGAGTCATATGCTTCTGTCGTATATAATATTAATTTGTATTGAGAAAGATTTTATTCGTTATTTGTATGATTAACACATTCATCTAATTACCATTATTTATTCAACAAATTCGATTGATTGATACGAATTGATTTTTTGTTACGATAAATGGACGAAACAATGGCTGGCCCAATAGCTGCTTCAGCGGCTGCAATAGCTATAACAAAAATAGAAAAAATGTCCCCTTTTAATTGGCGACTATCAAATAAATCAGAAAATGTTACGAAATTCATATTAACTGCATTCAGTATAAGCTCAAGACACATAAGTGCTCTAACCATATTTCGACTTGTGATCAATCCATAAATACCAATAGAAAATAAATAGGCACTCAAAACAAGTTCATGTTCAAGCAGCATTAACCAAACCCCCCTCAATCTGAATTTCTTTAATTTCAATATGAACAACAATTCAACCTTAACTAATTTGGTTGACTCGAATCTAACAAGTACAGAACTAAGGAACATATTGGTAATAGATTGAACTAAAAGAAAAAATTTACATTTTCTACCTGAAAAATCTGACCATTAATTGAAGGAAAATGGATAGGCTAAGACAGAACCAAATAATTCTTTTTCTCCGTATTTTTTACTGACGAGCCATAGCAATTGCACCTATCAAAGAAACTAAAAGAATTATAGAAATAAGCTCAAAAGGAAGAAAAAAATCGGTTGATAAATGAATCCCGATTTGTTGACCTTTATTTATCAAATCTTGCTCCAAAATCTGGTTTGATCTTGTAGTCCAAATAACCCCGTACCATGCCGTATCTGGGATAGTAGTTATTAGTGAAACAAAAATACTTGTACAAACCAGTGAAGTTACCCCATCCCCAACAGTCCAAAGACTGAAATCATTGTAATATTCCGAGTCGTTCATGAACATAACAGCGAATATGATTAAGACGTTTATGGCTCCTACATAAATAAGGAGTTGTGCAGCAGCTACAAAATGGGAATTCGATGGAATATGAAATAAGGATATACAAACAAGAACAAATCCTAATGAAAAGGCGGAAAAAATAGGATTAGTAAGTAATACCACTCCTAGACCTCCTATTATAAGACCCAACCCCAAAAAAACTAAAAGAAAATCATGTATTGGTCCAGTTAAATCCATTATATGTAAAATAAGAGATAAATAAGTCGAAATGTTTCATAATCTTATTGACTAGACCAGAAAAGGAAAGTTACCCTGTTTTTATGATAAGTGACTTTTTTATTAAATCCTATACGGGGTGTGGGTTGATGTAGATAGATTAATTCATTCCATTTCTCTATCCGATTGCTTATATATTCATATATTTCGAAATTATCGCGGATATATTCAATTCTTTTTTATCCAAAGTAAGCCGTGATTCTCGCGAATCACCAATAAATAAGAGCTGGTTTTTTTTCGTTATTAACCGAACAAAATAAAAGAAGATCCGCTCCTTTAGATTAAAACGGAATCTTAGTAATCGGTAATAGTTCTTGAATCAAGGAGTTTACCCGTGGCTTTTTTTATTTGAGTGGAATTCATAATGGTTCGAATCGTGTAATCTCCAATTACTGTCATTGGTAACCGACCCAAAGCAATTTGATTATAATTCAATTCATGACGATCATATGTAGAAAGTTCATATTCTTCAGTCATTGATAAACAGTTTGTTGGACAATACTCGACGCAGTTCCCACAAAAAATACAGATTCCAAAATCAATACTATAGTTAAGCAATCGTTTTTTTCGAATATCCGTTTCCAATTTCCAATCAACAACAGGCAGATCTATAGGGCATACACGAACACATACTTCACAAGCAATGCATTTATCAAATTCAAAGTGGATTCGACCGCGGAAACGCTCAGATGTGATCAATTTTTCATAAGGATATTGAATAGTTACGGGTAAACGATTCGTGTGGGATAAGGTAATCATGAAACTTTGACCAATATACCTTGCAGCTCTTACTGTTTGTTGACCATAATTAATGAACCCAGTTACCATAGGGAGCATATCGTGAATATCTATGAATAATTTGAAGTTTCTTTCTCTTGTTTGAGAGAAGTTCTAAATCGAGAATAGAATATCGTATGCCCTTAGAGTGAAAAGAGTTGGAAAGAAGTTGTCAATAATAGATTACCTAGAGAAATAGGTAAAAGAAACTTCCACCCAAGATTTAATAGTTGGTCCATTCTCATCCTAGGTAAAGTCCATCTTGTTGTAATAGGAATGAACAGGAACAAATAAGCTTTAGCTAATGTAATAAAAATACCAATTGTCATTCCAAAGACTCCACCCACTTCATTAATTTCGAAATGAGGAAGAAATATGTACGGAAGAGAAAGATTCCAACCTCCTAAATAAAGAACTGTTACAAATAATGAAGAAACTAGTAGATTTAGATAGGAAGCAACATAAAATAAACCAAATTTGATACCTGAATATTCGGTTTGATAACCTGCTACTAATTCTTCTTCGGCTTCTGGTAAATCAAAGGGTAATCTCTCACATTCTGCTAGGGAAGAAATTACAAAAACTGCAAAACCTATAGGTTGACGCCACAGATTCCACCCCCAAAAACCATATTTTGACTGCGCCTCAACTATATCAACTGTACTTGAACTGTTAGATAATTATAGTAGGTGATAACATCACTGCTTCCATCGCTATTGCAGAACCGTACATGAGACTTCAGTCTCATACGGCTCCTCGATGGCCTTAACTAAATCTAAGGACTGGTTCGGTATTATCTCGCTATGTGTTAGTAGGATAGATAGAATCAAGATGTATCGAGGAGTCACAAATTAAACCAATGCAATTCCGTCTGCTATAATAGAAAAAAGGGTGCTTCCGAATTGATCTTATCCTTTCTTATTTTAGTTTGTCTTTATTCAGTAATAACTTAATCCTTGAATAAAATACTCGTTGTCTAAGTAGGTATTTCAACCTATTTATTTCGTTCCTATGCTTCTTTCTACGAAAAGTAAAAGTGGGCTTAAAAAAAAGGATTACTTCGTTCCTGATAATTATTTATTTAACCTGTGGATAGGACCATACTCGGGATCGGGATCGTGGGGAAGTACTACTTGATTGTTTCTACCAACTTAAAGCCCCAGTATGATTCCGTTTATGCAGAAATACCTTTTTTGGTAACTTCCATTATCTCCGTTACTAATCCTTTGTGTATCTTGGTGTTCCTAACCGTCCACTCATTTTTGCTCGATCCCCGGTATGGTAATACATACAATATAATAGAATAGTTAAAACAAAACTCCAGCCAGTTGATCTTTTCTACCCGCTTCAAACCGTGATGACTAATCAACCAACCTTGGGGTAATTTCTCTTTTTTTGCTTAGCTCTTGTACATAGGGAATGAGTCTCAACCTTTTTACTGCTAATTTCTAAGCTGTTTTGTTTCACTCATATAACTATCTGGTTTAGGTCATCACCCCGAATGACGAATAAAAAAAAAGAATCTCTATTCACTCCATTCAACTTCTTTCCTAGAAAAAATGAGGTAAAAGTTCATGCCCCAACGAATCACACGTAGAGATATTGATAACACACATGGAGTTAATGGTATTTCATAACTAATCGATTGAGCAGCAGCTCGTAGACCACCCAAAAAAGAATATTTATTATTTGAACCATATCCTGACATAAGAAGTCCAATAGGAGCAATACTTGAAATAGAAATCCATAAAAAAACACCTATACTGAGATCAGCTAAAACAAGACGATATCCAAAAGGAATTACTGAATAACTTAGTAAAATGGATATGACTGCTATAGAGGGTCCGAGACTGAATAAAAAAAAATCTCCTCTAGATGGGAGAAGATCCTCTTTAAAAAGGAGTTTTGTCCCGTCTGCTAGAGCTTGAAGAATTCCCAAAGGACCCGCGTATTCGGGTCCAATACGTTGTTGTACCCCCGCAGATATTTTTCTTTCTAACCACACAATAACTAGTATTCCTATCGTGATTCCCAATACAGGAGTAAAAATAGGGACAAGCAACCATATAAGACCATAGACCCCTTTTAAGGATTCCAATCTGGAAAAAGAATTGATAGCCTGTAATTCTGTCGTATCAATTATCATATTAACGATCAACTTCTCCCATAATGATATCTATACTACCTAGTATCGTCATAATATCAGCCAATTTCATTCTTTTAACTAACTGAGGAAGAATTTGCAAATTGATAAAACCCGGAGGACGAATTTTCCATCTCCAAGGAAAAGCACTATGATCCCCTATCAGAAAAATCCCCAATTCCCCCTTTGGGGCTTCTACTCTCACATAAAGTTCTTGTTTCGACAATTCAAAAGTAGGAGATGTTTTTTTGCTAATAAATCTATAGTCAAAATCATTCCAATCGGAATCCCTTGCTTTATCAAAGCGTCGGGCTTCTAAATTTTCATAGGGCCCTCCCGGAATTCCTTCCAAAGCTTGTTGAATTATTTTTATGGATTCTGTCATTTCACCGATTCGGACTAAGTAACGGGCTAATGAATCCCCTTCTTTTTGCCATTGTACTTCCCAGTCAAACTCGTCGTAACACTCATAATGATCGACTTTACGAAGATCCCATTGTATTCCGGAAGCTCGTAGCATTGGTCCTGATAAACCCCAATTTATTGCCTCCTCTCCACCAACAACGCCTACCCCCTCAACGCGTTCTAAAAAAATTGGATTTTGCGTAATAAGCTTTTGATATTCAGCAATCCCGGTTAAAAAATAATCGCAGAAATCTAAACATTTATCTATCCAGCCATGAGGTAGATCAGCAGCTACTCCTCCGATACGAAAAAAATTATGCATCATTCGCATACCTGTGGCAGCTTCGAATAGATCATATATCAATTCTCTCTCTCTGAAAATATAGAAGAAAGGAGTCTGCGCACCTATATCCGCCATAAAAGGGCCAAGCCATAATAAATGAGAGGCTATACGACTCAGTTCCAACATAATGACTCTGATATAACGGGCTCTTTTAGGAACTTGAATATTTCCCAGCTGTTCTGGTCCATTTACCGTTATTGCCTCGGTAAACATAGTAGCTAAATAATCCCAACGTGTTACATAAGGCAGATATTGGATAATTGTTCGGTTTTCCGCTATTTTTTCCATCCCTCTGTGTAAATAACCCAATATAGGTTCACAGTCAATAACGTCTTCACCATCTAGAGTAATGATGAGTCGAAGAACGCCATGCATCGATGGGTGGTGAGGACCCATATTGACTATCATGAGGTCTTTTCTTGTAGCTGATACAGTCATATTTTTTCCCCGATTCATTATTCCATGAATTGCTGAAAACGAAACAAAGTTCATAAAAATTCAAGATCTAATAAATCAAATAATTCAAACGAAATCTGAAAATTAACTTAACTAGTCTTTGGCTCCCGAATATCCAACCGACCAATTAATTCTTTATAACGTATTCTATTTTTTTTTACAAATAAGCCAGCAACCGTTGCCGTTTTCCCAGAGTTTTCCCTAGACCTCTCTGAGATAAAAAGTCTTTTTTGTGCTATTCCAAATGGAAAGTGAGTCTGCGCAGTTTATTGGTGAAACTGAATACTTGGAATTCAACGGACCCCTTAGTTTTATTCTTTTTCTTCTTGCGAAATAACCGAGATGAATGCTTTTTTTCTCATAAAAAGAGCGCTTCTCCCTTTTTTCTTTTAGACAAAAATGGAGTTTATCGATCAGTAAAAATAATACCGGTTTTTGAATCTAGTTCAGGTATACACAAATTTTTTTATATACTACCTTTTCCTTTCAAATTGAATGAATTAATCCAATTTGCAATTTCATTCGGATATAGATACAAAAGGGTGGTCGAGTTCTTCAACTCCCCCACAAAAAAAGAAAGGGAAAAATTGATCCGAAGAAGATTTTTAGGTCATTGAATAAAGTATCCTATACGGGAAACCAGAATAGAAATTAATATAACACAAACGTGCGGGTACATTTGTTTGCCTTCATATATCATGCCATATCTGGCACGTTATAGATAGGAAGGAGATTTACCATCAATTAATGGTAAATCGTGGATACATAGATATCCTTGACATACTGAAACGACTTCCATTACTGGTATCAAACCAATAGCGATTCATACAAGCTAAATCCTCTAATCGATAATTTGGCCAAAGAATAAATTTCAATTTCAGAAATTTATTTCTATCTCTATCGAAATTCTTTGGATCTTTATCAAGATGCTTGCTCTCCTCCAAAAAAGTGCCGCAGTTCCTTATGTTGTTCTTATTGTAAAATGTTTTCTTTCTATCCAAAACATTTATTTTTTCTGAGTTTAAACAAATTCGAATTCTCAATTCTCTACGACATCTAGGAGCTAAAATATTTTCAGGAACAACAAAAGCATAATTTTTTTCATCTCTCTTTTCAAGCACCCTTTCATGTCTATGTCTTTTAATGGATTCATCAAAAGAATTCTTATAACCGTTTTCTTTTTGTTGGTTTTTTATATTAGTTTGGTGATTACTCTTATGGACCAGTGAAATAACTATGGTTTGATACATAATAAATAGTCCATCCCCTTGTATAGACAGGCGAACAGGTTCAATAATCAATACTCCTTTGTTTATCAATTCTGTAAGATTTAGATCTTTTTGAATCAGCAATATATCCAGACGCATTTCTCCTCTTTGAATAGAGGATATCGCTATTTGCTTTGGATTGTTCAGTCTAAGCAGGAGACAATATATCTGGATACTATTGATTATTCTTTGATCCAAAGAACCATGCCATCTCAGTTGAAAAAGAAAATATCTTTTCAGGAAGAAATCAAGTTCCGCTTCTGTGGTGCTCTTCCATTTATTTTGATTTCTACTCTTTTTCATGTATGAGTCACTATAATCCTCTTTAACCTCTTTTTGTTGGTTTGATAGATCTGATCCAAGATCTTCTTGGGCTGATTCTTCTTTTTCTTCTTTATTTTTATTTTCTAATTCAAGATCTTTTTTTTTTTTCTTTTCACTAGTGTTTTTATTTCCATTAAAATGGAAAAGAAGTGATTTTGTTGGTATAATCCACGGTTTAATCCTATATGCATCATATAGCCCCAACAATTCTGGGAAGAACCAAAGTTGCAGATTTGATATGGGGCGGTTTAGTATTTCTTCATTCATTCCCATCCAATCAAAAAAAACAAATTTTCCACTTGATAGTTTTATTTGTTTATCAATCGCAAGATACGAAAGATCCTTCGTATCAATTTGATTAATGATTGAATAATAGTTAGTTCCTGTTTTAGTATTTTTATTCATGCGGGTCTCAGTATCCATATTAGCCCAAGCCTCAATATCGATCTTCTTTATAAGACAAAAAGAAATGATTCTCCAATCAAAATATTTTCTATCTGGATTTTTATCCGTATCAACAATACAATCTTCTCCTAGATAATGACTCATATATATGCCTGCCGGCATAGAAAAAATTGGGGGTTTATTTGTGTTGTAGTTATAGGGAATTTTGAGGCTTCCCTTTACTTGTAATGGTGCTAGAGAAATATATGAATCCTTACCTTCTCTATAATTGATATATTTCTGTGATAACAGATCATATCCATACTGTTTTTTAAAACTTTTGGTTTTACTCGATAATGAATCCATCACATAAGCATTTTTCTTCTTATAATGACATAAATTTTTTTGTTCATATGAATCCAATTTTGTTGATGCCTTGTTTGAAATTGTATGACTTTGATTGACTCCATTTCGTTGTTTTTGCAGAACTAATTGAGACGATGTAATCTTCGATAAATTATATTTATAGTTATAATGACCGTTTAACCAATTTTTCCACCCATTCGTTTCAAAATTGCTAAGTTTTTTATGTCTTGATTCAGAATAAAGTATTCCTTGTGTTCCAAAAAAATGCTTTATTCTATCCTTAAGAAAAAAAGACGTTCCATTATATTGAAGTACAGATCTCATGTGATATTTGTTAATCACTTGGGTTTGTGATAATTTGTAAAATACATATGCCTGTGACAAATCAACTGGGGCACAAAAATGATGTAAATTCTTATTACTTATATTAGAAAGTGCCCTCTTTTTAGTCGAAATAACAGGAATTCTTTTTTTTTTTTTTTCTTCCACTCCTTCTTTCTTTATTTCATCGTTGTAACTTTTTTTATCAATCTCCCCTTTTTTTAAGTCTAGGGAAAATTTTGCATTGATCCTGGGAATATTAATGAGATATAGAAGGGTGTCCATATATATCTTTTCAATCAAAAAATTAAAAAAAGAGTGTCGTTTACGTATTAATCTAGCACTTCTTCTTTGGAATATCTGCCAAAAATTTTTTGGCGCTTCTAATCTTTTATCGTTACAACTTGTATCGTTAGGATTAATATTTCTATCTGGAATTAGAAATTTTTTTTTCTTGTCATTTATTATTTTTTCCATTTGATTCTTAATTGTACTTGTCCTATCAGCCAGATCCTCCATTTTTTTTTCTGTTAGTGAATAATTTGTCCAATACATTGATCTAATTCGACTGGACGATTCATGAACTATCTTATTTTCTTTGAGAGAAATTTTTTTATTTTCACTCGATTCATATACTTTTTTCAATCCAACTAATAGAATTGGATTTACTTTGCCAAGCTCTTTTATTCTTTTTTTTAGAAAGAAATCCTTTTTATGAGTCCAGCTTTCTTTTTCTTTTGAGTCCTTTAGAAACCCTTTTGTTTTTTCTTGTAAAACTCTTAAACCTCGAAAACTTTGTGTTTTTTTTTTTCTTATTTTGTTTTCTAGTTCTTTAAAAATGGGTTTTAAAAACGAAGGTCGTCTTCGAGGAGAACCAAAAGGAAATTCAGTTTCCATCCCCCAGACTGTCAAAAAGCAAGAATTTTCCTTTGTTCCCCTTGGATTTCTATGATGGGATCGTTGCTTAGAGCTGTTCCAAGGTTTCGGATAGAAAGGGTATAGGATCTTTATCTGAATACCCTCTGTTAACCAATTTTTTGGAAATTCCATTTCGGATAATTGAACACCATTATAGGTGCATTTAACATGCATTTCTCTACCCCACTCCCTCCAATCCTCGTTCCACTCCGGGGGTTGAAATAATAAGATACGGCTGATGTTTTTAGCTATTATCAATGAAGGCAATCCAATATATTTTCTAAAAATTGAGTGGGCTATTAACAAGCAACCCCTTATTGATTGACCAAATAGAACAGTATCCCAGCTTTCCGCCACTGCTAGCCGGTCATTTTCTTCCCCTTTCTTCTTCCTTTTTTGATCCTTTTCCTTTGCTTCTTCCTCAAAACTTGAATTTTGGAATTCCGTACTTTTTATCATCCAATTCTTAAAAAGAAGATTCCAAATTCTGGAGGTATCAGCGGAAAAAAAAACCTTTTTGTAGATTCTGTCCAAAAAAAGGGGGGAATGGATATTTGTTTGAAACGGTTCCCAAATAACTGTTTTACGTCTTTGAGCGCGCATAGATCCTTTGATTATATCTCGACGAAAATCCGATTCTTGCGAATAACGTAGGACAAAAACTTCTTCTACTTCATCATTAGTATTCGTTGTACTATTTGTACGTTCGGTATCTGTAAAAATTACTACATGGTTGGACTTTCTTGACCTAATTTCATGATCCTCCGCCGTTTCTTCTTCAATTTCTCCGTCTT
>JAJJMC010018255.1:0-7500 GCA_023531435.1 Papaver californicum | reverse complement strand
TGTTCCATGTAGCTAAGGTCAAAAATATGGAAGAAACAAGTCTTTCCACGACTCTACCACCCGGTCAATTCTGTTCCACTTAATCCCTCTTTCATGGCCACATATCTTTCCGGCTAAGGAATGGGAAATCTTTCTCCTCTTCTCTTACATGAATCAAATGTTTCATTTCATCCGGGAAAAGCCACCTCTTTCTCAACAATTTCTTTGTCATTTGATCCAATAGCGTTCCATTAGATAGGAACAGATTTGATAAATACTGATAACTCTCGGATGGAGTATTAGAACGGAAAGATCCATTAGAGAATAAACTATTGGTTCTAAGCCATCTCTGGCGATGAATCAACAATTCGAAGTGCTTTTCTTGCGTATTCTTGATGAACCAGCGTTTATATATAGATGTAGGAGGCTTTGTTTGGGAAGTAAGAAGCCCCTTTGACATCTCTTGATCTGCAAAGAATTCTCGACGTGAAAACACAGAGATAAAGGGCTGATCTTTGAATAGGAAAAAGAATGGATCTGCAGGGTCCCAAATGTATTGGCTTATTCGAAAAAAACCTTGTTCTTTGGAGGATCTATCTCGTGTCTGGTACTGCATGGTTCCACTCTGCAAGAACTCCGAATCATTCTCTTGAAGCTCAGCCTCTTTATGATAAATGATACGCTTGCCCCGAAATGACCTGGCCCAATAGGGAAATCCCAATTCATTGGACCTTTCGATACAATCAAATAGATTGCCACAAGGGCGCCATATTCTAGGAGCCCAAACTATGTGATTGAATAAATCCTCCTCTATCTGTTCCGGGTCGAGGGCTCCTTCTTCAAACTCCGACTCGTTTTTTTCATATAGAAATCTCTGATCAACAAAAGAACAAGATCCATTTTGCATCATATCTAAGGGATTTCTTGGTTCGGACCGAAGAAGCAATGTCACTCGATCATTATCAAACTGACTGCAATCTTTTTCTGTCCGTGAGGATCCCACCAGAGCGCCTTCTACTTCTAATAGGCCATGAACTAGATCAGAATCATTCTCAACGAATCCATAAGAAGTGATCCCATTTTTTTCATCGGGTCCGGGTAGAGACCAAAGATCTTGAGCGACCGATCCGGCAGAACAACTCAAAAGATAAAGAAGTATCGTTAATTTCTTCATGCTCGTTCCAAGCTCGAAGTACCATTTGTACAAAAAAGAATCCCCTTCCTTACATGATTTCTTCTTCATATAGATAGATATAGGATCTATGGGGCAATTACTTAGAAGTATATTTTGTGCCACAGCCCTTCCTATCTGATAGAAAAGGATCCCATGATCCTGAACCGATCTTACCTGGGATCGCAAATCCCAAGTTTGTCTATGAAGAGCGGATCTAATTGTATTAGTGTCTAGAATGGATTTCTTCTGTGTAATACTAATGGATTCGGGGCCATAACCATGGGCTCCAATGCACGAGATCTTGTAGCACTTACCAATGAGGCCCTATCCATTAGTATGGAACATTTTCTTTTCCAAGTGAAATCCCCTAGTATATGAAAGAGTGAAAAAGTGCTTTCGTTGTTGTGGAATAAGAAGCCTCCGTATCTTAATGCATGTATTTAATTTATTCGGAGCTATTAGAGCGGGATCTACTTTTTGGGGAATATGAGTCGAAGCAATAACAAGGAGATTTCTAGTGGAGCATCTTTCACAATCCCTGGAGAGATAGTTCACTAATAGACCGAGGGATAAGTAATTCGACTCATTCACATACAGATCATGAATGTTTGGAATCCATATTATGCAAGGAGACATTGCTTTTGCTAATTCGAATTGAAGGGTGATATCAAATCGGTCTTTTTTCGGCGTCATATACATAGTTAGCGCATTCGTCATAGTTAGCAGCTCTGTATCAAGGTCATCATCGATATCGTCACTAGCATCAATCTCGATATTGTCACTACCATCAATATCATCAATAAGATAACCTTTAGGCTTGTCATCCAGGAACTTGTTCGGAAATACCGTAATGAAAGGAACATAAGAGTTTGTCGCTAGGTATTTGACCAAATAGGATCGTCCAGTTCCTATAGAACCTATCACTAAAATACCCCTAGACGGGGATAGGGCTAAGCGGAGCGAAAAGGGTTTTCCATGAGATGGGAAATGAAAACTATTAGCCCCACACGAGGTTTGTGAATAAGTGATTGTCTGATAATGAGCAAGGAATATCCGTCTTTCTGCTAAACAGGATCTATTGAACTCATAATTCATTAGATCTTTTTTATGAATGTCAACTAAGTATCGTAAGTAAATTGATCCCGGTTGTTCAACCATTTGATAACCAGAGTCATTCTTTGATAAATGATCACTATGAGTCAGACTCAATAGAATTTGATCAATCCTTTTTTTTGTCGTTAAGGTGGAGAACTGAACCAAGAATTCTCTTTCTTCATCATCAATCGAATCACTGTTCGCGACCCAGGATTCTATTTTATCATCAATCCAATCAACGTTCACGTTTTTTCTTTTTCTTATCAATGAATAGATCTCTTTACTTGTACGACTTAGATATCTCGTATTTCTCGAAAAAGTGATTCGATTGATGGGATTTGGTATGATACTTATGATATCGATGAGATTGATATTCAAATATTTCTTCTTAGAACGTATTGATTTGACCCCATAAGTGGGACCACCACCCAATAGCATGTTGCCACCAGAAGCAGAACCCCGTATTTCTTCTAGAGAATCTCCTAATTGTTCCAGAGCAACTAGAAAGAGATTCTTTAACCAGAAAGAGTTCAGTTCAGATGTAGGATACCTATCCAGAAGTTTTCGCAACTCAATCATGTATGATGGAATCATCAAAGATTTGATCTTTTCGAACTCTGTCTGTAACTCACTAGAGGCCCGGGAAACAAAGAGAAGATGTGTACGAACGAGATATCCAGCAACAAGAAGAAGGAAAAGGATTGAATAGAGGAACTCCCGAGCATTTGGTGATCTCAGATGTATCCATATCAATGGAACGGGTGACTCATTATTTCGATGAATCATTTCTTCGGACAGAAGAAGATTATGTAAACACTTACTCGAAATCTCACTTATCGGATTCCATTGTGGAAGAATCGCCCACAATTTTTTCTGAGGAATTGGCCATGATGTATCTGATCCATGCATAATATCATGAAAAACGGATACAAATTTTTGACTGCTACTTAGTATCGGCAATAGGTCTGAAAAAGTATCTAAAAGGGTGAAATTTAGATATTTGCACCCTGCCGAAGTAAGGAACCATGGCATATATGTTTGTAACAGATTCCATTTTGAGAGATTTGAAAAAGCACTATCTCGTTGAAGGGTTCTATACATCTGCCATTTCTCAACGCATTTCTTTAGACAAAGACTCTGTTTTTTCCTCTTTTCGGATGGTAAATATTTCTCAGAACATGGAGTGTGAATCAAACCCATGTTTGAATTGAAATTGAGATACTGATGCAAGTTCTTCCCTTCTGAATCAGAGAGATTCATATCTGAAAGAGGTTGACAATAAGTTCTTTCAAAATTGACTATTTGTCCCTCTGTTAGAGGTGTTCCAGAAATGTCTGGGATCGAGTAAATAGCTCTACGAACGAATGGATCGGATCGAATTGGAAAATGGAAAGATTTGTACAAGTTATACCTTTCGTCACCACTTTGTGGAAAATCGTTAGGTATGAATATGTTAGATACCTGTGACTCGATTGATGAAATAGTATCTCTCTCCAAAAAAACATGTTTTTTTGGACCGACGCACAAAGAAAAAATGTTGTTGCGAATGAACAAGATATTGAGGAATTGTCCATACGTAAGATCATAATTATTGATACGGGCCTTTTCCACATAAAAAGGGAATCTTTTGTTACAATCGAACCAGAAGTGATGTGGATTATTCAAGAATCGAAGTCGATTTGCTTTATAAAAAGAAGAGATCAATGAACTTCTATGAAATGGTTTCACGGGATTCAGCCAATTGTCTCGATCGTGGGATATCATTGAGAAATAGGAATCGGTGTTATCAAAGTCTTTCCTGCGATTATTTCTAGTATGAAATGAGTCAATCATCCACTTTGGTATCTTATTGAATAAAAACGGTGATATTGTTCCTCCATTGATCAAGAATTTCGATTTTTGGGAAGTATCACGATTATCCAATAAGAAGGGTTTCAATTTATTCAAATGAACGATTTGAACACCTATTGATTCTAACAACTGATTGCAGAGTTGATCATTCGGCCCTTTCAATTCATAGATGTGGATCTCGGACCTATGAATGGGGATATTCCCGATACTCACAAAGAAAAAAGGAAGTGACTTAGACAAAAAGAGAAGTGACTTGGACAAAAAGAGAAGTGACTTGGACAAATCTTGTTTGTCGATAACCTCGGACCAATCAATCGAATATTGATTAATACGTAATCGACCGAACACTACTTGAAAACGGCTCTTCTGCTCAGAAACGAAATGTTCCAAATGTTCCTGGAAATTATTGCTCCCGTTGGGCCATTTGTATCTATATGCATTAGGATCCCGATTCATGGATCTCTCGGTTCGAGAAATAAGAGGATCGAACCATTTCTTCTGACTCTTTTTCAAATTCGATAAATGTTGGTTGATCGTATATTTCATTATAGTTCTATGATTCAGAGTATCATTTCCTATTTGATCCCTTTGAATTCCATAAAAGAATCGATTCGATACATTTCTTATGTACCCATAGGTGCTATATTGGATTTGAATCAGATTTCGGATCAATCTATATTGATTGACTGCCTCCATTATGTTGTTGCTAGCAAATACCACTCTTTTTGGTTTTGGATCTTCCAAGTCATTCCCGCAGGAGATCCGGACCGATTTTTTTCTGATCCTTCGATAAAAAGATTCATTCTCTTCATAAAAAATAGGAGGTAGAACCAAGAAAGATTTCTTTTTCGATTCATCCCTGGAGTTGAATACCTCATTCAATAATTTTTTTTTATCCAACCCGTAGGAATCAATAGAAAAGGAAAATCCCTTATGATACACCAGATCCGGCTCGGTTATTGATAGAGTGAATAGATCTGCCATTTCTTGAAATCTCTCTTCTGATTCAAAATCGCGGTGTAACGTGTACCCCCCCCTGTTTCGGTCATGGAATAGATGAAAGAAAGAAAAAAATGGATTTTGGTTCAAGAATGAAATCTTATTGGAACTGGCCATATCCGGTTCATCCTTCGGAACCATATCACATCCCGGATCTGATGAAATAGGATGAATTGAGACGGTATTTTGTAAATACGTAATTATCTTGAATATATCAACCATTTCTTTATTTTCCGATCGTCTGGAAGGGACAAAAGAAACATCTTGTTCTTTCTTCAACAATTTATGATCTCTAGTGGACCTCTCAGTAGGATTCGAACCCAGATGAAGTTCTGACCATCTGTCAGAGAAAAAGGAACGAATTGATTTTGTAGAATTCCCAAGAATTGCTTCGATTTCTTCCGGAAGCAGATGATTATTCATCTGCTTCTCACGTTCCGTGAATAGCCGGGACATTGAGGAATATCCAGAAAGGCATTTCGGGAATCGGTCTGATTTTCTCTCTGTTCGTTCCGTTTGAAGAAAGGAAGGATCCCAAAGAATCGATCTTTCTTTTAGTTGTTGAATCTCTCTTTGATTGATCAATGTGTGATATTCCGAATCCTCATTACTAATCGAATCGAAAGGGTCTCTGGATTGATCAGAAGATCCTTTCAATTGGCTAGAATTCGTTACTTGAACGAAAATAGATCTTGTGGAATCATATTGAATATTTGACGATACATTCCGTACCTTGCTAAAAAACCGATCCTTGCTTACCAACCACACATTGTCTAACCAAATCCAACTCTCTCTCGATACGTTCCTCAAAAAATCCGACTCGTGCAGATTCTTCCCCCAACTAACGAAGATATCTTGGCGGAATTGCCACATATGAAATTGAGCACAATTTTGCAAAGAAATACCCCACTTGTTTCTCGAGAAGAGATGGGAAACATGTTCAATCTCATTTGATTGAATAGTTGACTCAGCTCCTTGTTGTTTGAAGAAACCCTCCACTTCAATTGGTCTTTTTTCACGAAAAGCAGACATGAGATAACAAATCCAGTGTTTCACTAAGATTTCGAATAGCTGGCCCGAATTCAAGTTGATTATGTTTCGCTTCTTCCTCAGAGAAAGACGATCAAACAATTCCCAATCATGGTCCTTGCGGATCGGATCATCCGTATAGGATACAAAAAGAAACTCCAGATATTTGATATCTTTCTCTTTAAATGAGATCTCAATTCCAGCTACGGTTTCCTTAGATATCTTACAACTAGAATTCCACCTTTTTCCGATCCGGTTCCTCCACCACCGCGAACCCCAGTTAGAGTCAGGCATGATACACTTTTTCGTTATTGGGAGAACCCAAGTACTCTCTTTCGGATCCATGAAACAACTCTCAGAGATCTTTTTCCCTTTTGGAAGATAGAGGAGCGAAACAATCAACCTATTAATATTGGAAGACCAAAAAGATTCTTCCGATGTATCATTTCTGGGTCCAATGGAATTCATAGGTATAGGAAGAAGCCCCATCAAATAGAGATTTTTTCTTTCGACCATATTTCGATTGTTAATACGATATATAAGGACCGCTACTACAAGCAGTACTACACCTTTGATCGTGAAATATCGATTGCTTGTTGAACCCTGTGAATCGCGTGAAAGGAGGATACTCCAAATTCGGGGGTCAAAGAGTTTCATAAAACGTTCTTGGTGGAAAAAAATGTGAGTGAAAGATCCCACTGAATCGAATTTGGTCCATGAATCTAAGAAATAGTGAGAATTCTTGATCTCTCTCAATATCTCTCTCAATTCGAAGATCCAGGATTTGAATTGATGTCGTTTCATTGATTCCTGTTTCATTGATTCCTCCTAAAGATTTCATTTCAATTGGAATTTGGTTATTCACGATGTACGATGATCCCTGTTAAGCATCCATGGCTGAATGGTTAAAGCGCCCAACTCATAATTGGCAAATTCGTAGGTTCAATTCCTGCTGGATGCACGCCAATGGGAACGTTCAATAAGTCTATTGGAATTGGCTCTGTATCAATGGAATCTCATCATCCATACATAACGAATTGGTATGGTATATTCATACCATAACATATGAACAGTAAGAACTAGAATTCTTATCAATACTGGAACTCATAGGGAAGAAAATGGATTTATGGATGGAATCAAATATGCAGTATTTACAGACAAAAGTATTCGGTTATTGGGGAACAATCAATATACTTCTAATGTCGAATCAGGATCAACTAGGACAGAAATAAAGCATTGGGTCGAACTCTTCTTTGGTGTCAAGGTAATAGCTATGAATAGTCATCGACTCCCGGGAAAGGGTAGAAGAATGGGACCTATGGGACATACAATGCATTACAAACGTATGATCATTACGCTTCAACCGGGTTATT
>JAJJMC010018251.1:0-15723 GCA_023531435.1 Papaver californicum | reverse complement strand
CAAGTTCGAGAATCGAACCTTTATTTACCACTTCTAAAATCACATCAGTTGGTCCGCAGCCTTAGCTACACCTGCATCCGCAAGCACTCCCGCAGCCTTAGCTACGCCCGCACCTGCAAGTATTCCCGCAGCACATAAGCACCGCAAGGTCCGTAAGCACGCAAGCCGCAAGCATGCGTGCTTGGGTGCGAAGCACCGCACATGTATGAAAAGCAAGTGTTTACCAACTAGCCCATTGTCTTAGTCCTCCCCCAACCACAAAAGCTTCTAAACCCTAAGGGCCCTCCCTTAGTTGCAATTTTTGTGGTAATAAAGAGAGAACCCATCTCTAGTCTCTCCAATGTGAGACTAAAGGTTCTTCATTCACAATAGTGAAAAATGAGCTAGTTTCCCTTAGTGACATCTATGTCCTACCGAGACTAAAATTCATTTTAAATTTCATTTTTCATTTTTCTCCAACAAAAATCATCAGAAATTTCCTTTGGTCTTGAGATTGTAAGCATAGAAAATTTGCTACTTTGAAATGGGAAAAGGTCCGCGCCCCATATAATGAAGGTGGTATGGGAATCAGAAGGTCCGAGACAATAAATAAAGCATTGCTTACGAAGATAATGTGGAATATTCTGCAATCTAAAGAAGATTTGGAAAAGTTCTTTGCTGCCAAATATAAGGATAAAAATGGTCAATGAATGGACAACTAATGGAAATATTCATCTGTTTGGCCTGGTTTAAAATGGGTTTGGCTAGCTTTAAAGGATAATGTGAGATGCTGTATTGGATATGGAGCTGAAATCTCAGTTTGGTTTGATAACTGGATAGGTGAAACTCCTTTAATTGTTGATTTTGGTCTTACTGATTATGTGAAGGAAAATATTCAATTGAAAATAAAAGCTCTTTTACATAACGAGGAGTGGTTGATTCCAGGTTTGTTAAGACCTTTTTTCATGAATAAGGAATTATCTGCAATAAATTGAGGCTCTGGTAAGATGATGATGTGGATTGTAGATATAAAAGGAAAACTCACAACTTCTTCTGTTGTGGAAAGAATTAGATACAAAGAACCAATTGTTCACTGGCCTGCTCAAATATGGTAGGACTTCCTGCATCCTAGTATTTCAAGTATTGTGTGGAAGATTCAACATGGTGTTTATATTGATGATGAAAAAATGATTCAAAAAGGATTTACTATGGTCTCAAAATGCTGTATTTGTGGTTTGGAACAGGATTCAATGATTCACTTATTATGGTTCTGCGGATTCAGTAAGAATATATTGGCCTGGTTGGGTGCCATCTTTGGGTTTGCAAGCCCTGTCTCACTGGAAGATGTGCTGAAAAGTGCTAAACTAAAGAGTCCAATTATCAAAGAAATTTGGATAATTGTTGCTTGCTCTACTATGAGAGAACTTTGGTTCCAGAAGAATAGTTTCATGTTTGATAATATTCAGCCCTGCTAAGACAAATTTAAGAAAAGAATATGGCAGTTAGCTCATGAAGGGGGCTTTAGAATGAAGGGAACAAGATGGGACTAGGAGTATGACTCTCAAATAATAAATAAATTTCAATTTGGGTAATAGAAATATCAAGTACAGATCCATCAAAGAATGCTATTGGTTGGCTCCTAGAGAGGGTTATCTGTTGTTTTGTTACGATGGTTCTTCTTTTGGTAATCCAGGAAAGTGCTGGTTTTGGCATTATGGCTAGAGATCATTCAGGTGGTTGGCACAATCTCAGGAGGAATAGGAGTAGCAACTAATCATATTGCAGAGACAATGGCAGTGGTCTGTGCTATTGAATGGGCTAGTATGCTGGGTAAAGAAAAAGTTATCATCAGGTCAGACTCAAGAGCAGTCATAAATGACTTTGGATCCTGTAGCATTCCATAGTTCTTATATTCCATATGGAAACAAGCTTGCAGAAGGTTGAATAAAATTCATTACAATCATATTTACAGGGAATTAAACTTTTCAGCTGATAGTCTGTCGAAAAAAGGTTCAACTTTAGAAGCAGGTGAAAGAATTATTCATACAGGGAGGCCTCACTTTCTACATCGCATTGAAATGCCCGACATAGCTTACTATAGATTTTGCAAATAATTTTTGATTTTCCCTTGTGTGGCTCTAGTTTGAGCAAAGGTCTTGTTTTGACTCTATTGTAATCTTTTTTTAGTTTGTCAATTAATATAAATCCCGTGATTGAGCAAAAAAAATGATGATACTTGTTTGATAAGGAGAGGAATTGGCCTTTTGTCAAAGGAAAATAAAGGAGATACAAATTAGCCCAATGCTCTAGACAACAACTAGGATGAGTTAGAAGCAGTACTGGTGGTAACTGGTAAGATCATTTCCAAAGCGAAGGACAAATAGTTGTTTCCGTAGTAGAAAGGGGGAGAAGATTTTTTCTTGTACCTGGAAATTTGCTCGAGTCTGTTAGAATTATTTCTACGAAAAAAATATACTTAAAGAGGTGCATGAACTCTATAGAACTAAGTTAAAAGCATTGCATTAGTTATTAGCTATGGGCTCCCAATTCCATACAATTAAACCGAACAATGTAATATGCACAACTTTAGGGCAAGGGGCCAAGGGCTATGGCCTATGGGGAGTAGACCGCTACTTCAAAGTGAGTTAGCCGTTAGAGCAACTGCAGCGGGCGACTATACCAAAGAGTAAAGATTAAATTTACTCTTTGGTCGCCCAATATCAAGCGCAACAGACGAGTAAATTTGGTTTTTCCACGACTAAAGCTACAGTACCAGAATATATTTACTCGCGACTAAAAGTATAGTCGCACGCTGTCATACAAGAGCGTTTACGCTAAACGCTACGCTAAGGAAGCGTTATTAAACACGGACGCTTAACCAGAAATGCGTTTGATGAGACGCTTTAGAAGGAAAGCGTAAGATGTAACGCTCCTGTATGACAACGTCTATATGCCCAAATGCAACCCAAATGAGCGTCTTATAGGACGTCCATATGGAATTGCGTTAGTAAGAAAACGCTTCTTTGGGTTCACGTTTCATTTGGGCGCTCACCTGGAGATGCGCCAGGTTTCGGACGCTGCCCGCCTAGATTGGTATAGCAAGCACATCCCTAGCCATATTAAAATGACTAGAGATTGTTATTACCCTCATTTTTATCCAGATGACTAGTTAATGGAGAAACAGGTGAACCCATACTAAATTCAGACTACCTGAAGTATCATTTGCTTATCCACTGTAAACAGATTGTTATTACACGCTCAACCTCTGCATTGTTTTTTCTTTGTTTATGAAATCATCTCCCGACTACCTGAAGTATCATTTACTTATCCACTGTAAACAGCCACAAGATCCAATTCATCTTAATCAAGTTCGTACTGGCATTATTTGCACAAGTAAAACCAAACAGACTAATTACGCAAATGAGTTTTAAGCTAAATAATAGCAATAAGTAGCATCTGATATACCCACCAAATCGACGTTACCCTGCACAAACAAGGACGCTCAAGCCACGTTACCCTACACAATGACAACGCTCAAGCCACGTTACCCTACACTATAACACGGACGCTCAAGCCACTTCACATGGACGCTCTCCATCTTACTCATCTAAAACGGACGCTCAAGCCCAACCTCACTCTACGCAACGGACGCTCAAGCCCTGGTGAGCGTATCTGGTGCACACGCTCTCCTTCGTTCACACGCTCTCTCTGGTGCAACGTTTAGTATGCGCTTTCCAATGTGGGCGTCCGTTAAACGCTTATGTGGGTGGACGTTTTGTGGCTAGACGTTGAGTAGGAAGAGCGTTTATCACTAAACGTCCACACATTACAACGCTTAATTTGTAGACGCTCACCCAAATACAACGCTTGTTTAACAGACGCTTATTGGTGTAAACGTTCAATATACATCCACCCACAGAAGCGTACCAAAATGCAAACGCTCTTGTATAGTTGCGTCCGATTCCAGAATGTGAAACCCTCCCGTAAAGGGACGTCCAACATGGTACGTCTTCCTATAGGAACGTCCGTGTCCAGTAACGTGCTCCTATAACAGCGTTTTGTAACATACGCTTTTCCTACTCAACGTGCGATCAAATTTAATCTATAACACGTTGTGGAAAACATGAAAAAAAATCAAATTTTTTTAATCTTTACTCTTTGGTATACTCGCCTTATTGCAGTTGCCCTTAGCGTAGCAAATTTGCTCTTACCATAGGAGTAGACAAGTAACCAAAATCTTCAATATCAATGTCGATACCACACTACTTTGTCTGAAAGCCAATAGCCGAAACACCACAACCCACTTTGATACTTTGTTGTGTTGGTATGTAACTTCAAAACTCATCATTACTTTCATGTACAAGGTTTGGGATGAGAATAGATTCTAGTTTTTATCTAATATTGACATTTCAGACCGGAAAAAAAAAACCTACCTGGAAGATCCCATCCCACAGTACTGCTAGACGTGCTACCTGGAAGAGTGCCTATAGGCTATAAACCAAGTAAATTAACCTCCTATTTTTAGGGCGATTCAAAAAAAAATTGGTGCGACTTATTTATACCCATCCAATAGATGTGGTAATGGGATAGCCTAATGGTAGGTAAAAAAAATTATATACCCTTTCACTAATAAAAGTAGAAAACTTAAACTAATTTCATTTCATTTCTAACTACCGATTGTGAGAAAAACTTTCTCTTCTTCTTCTCTTCGTTTTATCAACCGATTGTGCGAAAAATTTTCTCATGAAATTTTCAAAACCAAATCATCGTATCGTCGTTAATCGCCGTACGAAATCATCATCGATATTTCAATCTAAAGATGGCTCGACAGAAACAAACAAACCGTCAATCTGATAATAGTAATTGGCCAAATTTTGCCGAGAGAATAAGAAACAGAGAGATTGTTGAAGAACATAGTGAAGAAGATGAAGAACACGAAGAACAGAAGATGATGATCTAGATACAGAGACTGATTCTGACAATCAGCCTCTCCAGAACTATCTAATGGCTCCAATAAGGTTAGGGTTCACCATTATTTGTGTTTATTTTGCTTCAATTGAATGAAATCGTCAATAGAGGGTTTTTGTTGAATTGTCATAATCGGAGGTTTAGTGATGTGTTTTATGTACCGATTATGGTCGTGTTCTTCATTTCTCAAGCACATCGGCTATAATCGGTAGTTAGATTTAGTCATTAACTACCGATTGTCTTTTTGTACCAAAATTTAGGCTTAATCGGTAGTTTTTTTTTTATATCTAACTAACGGTTATATTAGATGGTTTCATGTAGAGGAATATAGTTTTGAACCAATCAATAGTTTCATATAGGTTTAAACTCCCGATTATGAAAGTTCGGGATTCCCCAAGCACATCAACTATAATCTGTAGTTAGAATTAGTCATTATCTACCGATTGTCTTTCTGTATCAAATAGGCTTAATCGGTAGTTAATTTTTTTTATCCAACTACCAATTATATTATATGGTTTCAATCAGTAGATACGTAGTAGTTGTTAACTTCCGATTATATTAGATGGTTTCAATCTGTAGATAGGTTTTGTATTTGAGTTCCGATTGTTTTTTAATCGTTTGTTATTGTGTTTATTTGACTACCGATTATATGTGTGTCCATAGCTTAGAGTTTTATGTTCCAATTTTATACATAATCGGTAGATAATCTAGTTCCCGAGCTACCGATTATGAACAATCGTTTGTTATTGTGTTTATTTGACTACCGATTATATGTGTATCCATAGCTTAGAGTTTTATGACCCAAAATTGTTGCATAATCGATAGATAATCTAGGTCCCGAGCTACCGATTATGAACAATCGGTTGATTTTTATGTAATTTTTCTACCGATTATATAGTGATTAAACGGTGTCTTATGAGAGAATTGTTCTTTATTATTTTTTTAGGGGAAGGCGAGCTAAGCAAGCCCAAGATACAATTGTTTCGGGACCTCGTCGTGAAGGGGGTAAGAAAGTAACATCTAGTGCAAGAAGAGAAAAAAGCTTTAATGGAATCTCTATCACCGAAGGAACTCAACCAAGTTTACAACCACGTTTACAACCAAGTGTTCTAAGAGTTAGAAACCAATAAGAAGGAGAACCAATTACTCTAAAAGTTAAAAACCAATAAGAAGGAGAAGCAAGTGCTACACAAGGAGAAGGAAAAGGTACAAAGAAGGTAATTAAGAAAGAAAGGAGGACACCAAGTCCCCGCTTCTTTGAAAATGAAAGGTATTGAAGAAGGAAAAATCCCTGGGTTACCAAGAGATGGAGGAGATATGTTATTTGGATATAAAGACTCTTGGGCCAAAGAAATTTATTCAACTGAGGTAATAATTATAAACACCATTCTTAATCTATTGTTTTTTTATTCGTAGAAGTGTTAACCGCTATTCTAATTACTTTATAATTCTCGTGTATATTAGGACCATTCTCATGCGGTTCGTCTACTCAAACCTACAGTTGCACCAAGAAAAATGAAAGACTGGCCGTTAGATGGTGAATGTGAAAAGTTTAAGCAAATTATTTATCACTCGAGGTTATCTACTGCTGCTGAGAATTCAATGTTAGAGCATGAACGGGTGTCGATATCAGCCTTATTGGAGAAAATATATCATGAGACCGATACCTTCCACATGCCGTTTGGAGAGATGACGATCACCTTAATGATGTGGTGCAGATTCTTAGTCTCGCTGACCATGGTACAACCGTCAAGTTTGATTACGTAAAGCAGTTAAGATGGGAACAACTTTATTTTTACACTCAGAAGTGCCTTGGTTGGGATCGAGCGACATCCGACATTGAGTTCAAACAGTGCTTTCGTTACAAAACTAGACAGTTCAACATGGTCCACTTGATGAATATGTTCAAAGGCACCAAGGATAAACAAGATATGAATCCAGAGTTTAGCGACGACAAAGTGAATGTTGCAGCCACTGCATATCTCCTCTGTGTTTTGGGATGTGTCATTTCCCCAAATTTTAGTGGCAACCGGGTCGACGCCAACCTTCTACAACTATTGCATCCTCTCAATAAAGTTTGGGATTACTCTTGGGGCACCTCATGCCATGCGTTCTTGATGCAAGAGTTAAGAAAGGCATCAAAGGAATCAACTCTATTGATGCTTTGATTGTTATTTATTTTTTTCTATTTTAAGAATCAATTTTCTCATACTTGGTTTGATATGTACACTAGACATGGATCTTTGACTGCTTCCCGTTCCTCGATTTGGCCAAAGAGAATCCGATATGGGAGAAAGGAACACTCAGAGGAACAAAATACATCTTCGACAACAACTGTTCAGGGTCTAAGGAGCAGCAGTTGATTTCTTTGAGGAGGAAATTAGACTTGATGATGTCCAAAGATATATGCTTTGATCCATACAAGGAAGACTGAGCTAGTGGACATATAGCGGGAAGGTATGAGTTGCCGTTTTATTATGGACCCTTGTTGCATCCCACAGGATATGTTATGTACAATCCTTCTAGGGTGATGCGTCAACTCATTTATGTACAAGAAGAACCTTGGAGTCACATACGTGGCAAGTTCAAATTGGACGTGGAGAATTTTGTATGTGGTAAGGACTCTATCACAATAGTTTACTTTGGTAACCCATCCGTTGAAGATTGGAATAACATGATGCAATATTTGATCAACAATGGGAGACCTATCAACCGAGGTGATGAAGTAGATCCGGGCTATATAGAATGGTACCGGGAGAATTCTCATCTTCACGTGATCCGTGAAGATAAAGGAAAGACCACAAAGGTTTCTGATTATACTTGTATCATCAAAGACAAACCTTGTGGTTATGAAAGGCTGGTACATAATGTTCTTTCCTTTTGATTTTAATATTACGGCTCAATTTTTTAGATAATAATTGTTTGATTGGTATTGCATAAAAATAGAAAAATAGGTTTGTGTTTTTCTCCAAGAAGATTGTTGGGTGTATAAAGGCGGGAGTGCCTTTATCAATTGAGAAGATGAAAGAGCATAAAGACCTAATAGATAACATTGATAACATCCGCTAAAAGATACCCACATTTTGGCATTACCATCCAAAACTTGGATCCGATTGTCTTCAATCCCTTTCGGCATTTTGCACAAGTATATAACTCTTTGAACTCTTGTTCTCTAACATGTCTATCTCCTTTTCTCATCATTTCAATATAGAATTCCTTATCCTTCAATAGTTGGCGGCCATCTTATTTCTTAAATATTGCCATTGGATGATATTCTCGGTAACCGCCTCACTAAAGTCTCATATTTTTTTCCAAGCAACGTGAAAACCACAGTTGTCATCCCCATCGACATCGTCGGTGGACAAAACAAATGGTATAATGAGTAGAAGGAGTTGTTCCAAATACTCATCATATATTGTATACGTACCTCGATTGGGTCTTCCGTGTATATGTTGGGTTTGACTTACTTGAGAAAGAATCGTAGAGACTTTAGGTTTGACTTGTCGTGAGCTTGGTCCACCTTGATCCTTCCTTGGAATGACCCTTTTCCTTAGATCCGACACATCTTGATAGTTAGCTTCAGTATGCTCATTCCTAGAAAGCTCTCGTTGACTAGATAACCATTCCTTCAACTCTTTTCTTTGAATTGACCTTGGCTTTTCGGTATTTAGCCTACCCATCGCCTTTCCTTCCATTGGTTATTCAGCAACCTTTAGACAAGGGTGAAGGGCTTCCTTTAAATGGTGCATCGATATTTTCTTCTGTGACCCATTTGATGTAGAGTAACGCTCGAGTATTCGTGCAAACATTTCCGTGTCCACGAACGACGCACCATCAACCACCGGGGTGTTTGGAGTGAAATATAATTGCTTCCAAAAGGTATGAATATCATTAATGTCAATCACTTCAACATACCTACCAAGCATGTAATGACACGGGAGTCCAATACCTATCATCGTCTTGCAATCGCAAACCGTAGTCTCATCATCGTGATCTCTATACAACTCCTATTGTTTTATCATGTAATTTATTGCCCACCAAGAAACTTTGTAAACTATACCCCTTAGGAGATTTTTATGTTTTAAATATGTCAACGGGAATCTATGCCGACTTTTTTTCCATTGAACTGTAAATCTTAGTGAGGTCATGATTGGTGAACTCATGGATTGCTTCTTGGACCTATACTACCCCATTTTGACTACCGACTAATATTTTCTTTAATCGTCCATGGGACCCCTCTGCAATGCTTAACTGGTTTTGGATTGTTCTTGCCCCATTCATCCTCAAAGTTCTTCAAGTTGTATTCATAAACTTCCTCCATCATCGACCAAACTAGCTTATCCCATTCTTTTAGAAATAAAGACCACTTTATTCCATCCTCAACCCACTTTTCATCGGCTAACATTTTCTCTTCTTCTCGTTCTTCCATGGTTAGTTTACTAATAGGTTCATCGTCTTCCTTCAACCTCTTGGTACCTTTGTTTCATTTTTTTAGATTGGATATGATGTCTGCAATTGGATTTGATGTTGCATTGAATGTGCCACGTACAAAGCAAATTCTGGGCTTCCGGAAACACTACCTTTATTGCATTCATCAAGGCTTGATCGTTATTTGCAACATCCAAATGAAACTCACATTGTTCTCATCATCCATTAAACTCCACACCACCGTAAATACGCATTTGTCCGACGTATGACAAGCAATGTTCAACAACGGCATATTGTACCTGTGTGTCTTGTAAGTAGCATCTATCAACAAAATTTGATGAAAGCAATGAGCCAATTGGATCATCTTCGGATGTGCCAAGAAAATACGAATCACTTTACCATCCCTTTATTCTTTTCTCAACGTGTAATTATATTTCTCGGCTAACCACTCTGATTGTTGCATAACCATTCGACCATCCCATTCCTTCCATTTGACTGTTGCTAGAGCCGACTTAATTGTAGACAACGAAAACAAGTTGCTGGGGTCGTCCGCCTTTATCTTAGATAGGATTGCACTCGCTTTCATTACGTTCCTCATAGACTTCACCGTCTCCATTTTCTTTGTTTTTAACTTGGAAACTATTACGTGCCCAACAAGACTTTCCCGATCCGCATACTCATCCATATTCGTTATTAATTTTTCGGTAAAACCTAGTTTTCCCAAACTTCTTCTTCTCCTTCTTCTTCTCTAATACACTCTCTATTTCTTTTCTAAAACTAAAACTCAAATAATTATCTAACACTAACTATAACCAAAATTAACAAACTAATTAATCAATATTAACACTAATTAAACAAGGACATATTTATCCATTAAATAAAATATATGGATAAGGGGTGTGCTGATATTACTTTTTAGTGTCCTTATTTTGTTTTATTAGTAGCGCCAAATTCTATTTGGGTCGCCCTAAAAAACACAAGGTTTAATTAAACCAAAATCTGTATTTTTTGAACATGATGGATTACTATAGAATACTTTGCTAGGTAATAGAAATAGTTCAAGTCTGTGCTTTCTTGTCCTTAGCTCTCTGTCATGTGCACCACTTATCAGGAACTTGTAGAAGAACTGGAGAGGAGGCTATTGATCTGCGTTGGAGTATGTTTTCTGGGGGTCGTAGCTGCTGCACTAAAAGGATCAAGGTATTTCTATTTCCATATAATATGCATAGCTTTATTCGTTTTTTCTATATGGCAGGCAGTTATTTACATCGATTGGTAGTAAAGTATTGTTACTGTGATTACCCAAAATCTTGCATCTTTGGATCACAACCAATAAAATTTGAGTCATATAAAAGTTTGATACTTTATCATAAAATCAACTCATATTAACATTTAGAAGATGATAATGAATCAAAACAAGTAATTAATTGACTCAAGCATTAAACGTGGTTCGACAATCAAATTGTCTACATCCACGGGTAATAAAGATTTGTATTAATTTTATTATTCATCATCATAAGTTATAAGAAAATTGATACACCATAAAATCATGATCATGTTAATCAAAGTATAACTGAACTAAAAATTTACACAAGTCTCATACCTAAACTATTTTGTTCTGATTCTACACCTTATGTCCAATTTTTCTCCAGAATTTCCCTTTCCTTTTCCTGTTTATGAGCTTGGTATTTATAGCCAATTTTATGGGTCCCTCCAATTTATCTTTCCACCTATTTATTCTTATCCATCCTTGGAGCGAAATGTAGTCCCGCAAAACTTATTTGTACTTTCCGCAAGATTTAATCATGCTTCCCGCAAGTCTTAGCATGCGTATTGCTTGTTTCCCTTAGTTTCTCACTTGTTATCCCGCAGCTCCTCTGCGGTCTTGTATTTAAGCTATTGTTTTTGGATTCGGATGAACGTTGCATTCTTATTAGAATCATAGCATATCTGGCATGTAGCTCTTAAAAGTGACCTGTCATTCTTTAGCCCTTTTTGTTCCGCAACTTATAAAGTTGAAACGTGTCTCTCATGCATCAATGCTCATCATTGCTCTTTATTGTGCCAGGCTTTCCCGCAACCTGGGTGTCAGTCAGGTAGCAAGGCTATCTATTTCGAGCAGTGTGTCTTGTTTTCCCGGAACCCACATGTCGATCATGCATCAACGCTGTCAGGTTCAAATCTTATTGATTTTTCAGATGACAGTTCAGTGCTTCTCCAAGGGTTTTGTTCCAGTGTTTCTCGTCCTATCGTAACTCGCTACTTCTCCAATAGTTTTTGGACACGCGTAGTTTGGTATTTATTCCCTCACAATTTTCCCCCTTTTTTCTTTCAAATTTTGACACATGGCAAAAATTTAGAAAGGGAAAAATTATGATTACCTTTTTGATTTGCACACCTGCAATAACTTCTCTTTCCACGCTTAATTTCACTTTCTTCCGACTTTTTTGCTAGCAGTAACGTCTTTTCCCACGTTTTTGGCAGTTGGCGGTTTCGAGGTAATTAATTCTCTGATAAAGTTTCTCCCTTTTTTGGTTTTCGACTGTTCGTCCGTTTCAGCTTTCTTCTATTTAATGTTAGTTATATGCCTCATTCTATTCTTTATATCATTTGTCTTCTTCTCCTTAAAGTTTTCATGCTTTTCATTCTTCTGAGCTTTTCAAAATATTTTTCAGCGTCTTTTCATTCTCCCAAACTTCTGTGATCAAGAACTTTTGCATTGGGATCAATTTTTCTATTTACTCAATCATTTGATTCTTTTCTGTCTTCAGTTTCATTACAGGTAATCTTCTTGACTTTTTCTTTCATGTGTTTGTTCATCTTTTTTACTGAATCCTTTTAGAGTAAACAATGATAGTGATAATACTGATGATGTTTTCATTTCTGTGTTTATTATTTATTGGAGTGAATGATAATGATGATGATGATTCCTTTATTTTGAAGCTTGATAATGATAATGATGATGATTCCTTTATTTTGAAGCTTGATAATGATAATGATAATGATAATGATAATGATAATGATAATGATAATGATAATGATTCATTTATTTTGAAGTTTGGTTACTTTATTTTGATTCTTTCTTTTTCTTGATCACAAAATTGTTGTTGGTTGGCATTCTGATTATGCGTTCATCTTGTTGTTCTTCTTTTTTTTTTATGGTGTATTTATCCGTTCTGGTTTTCTCATGTAGATAAAAATTTATCATGGGTGGAAGAAATGATGGTAAATTCACTGGTGATGCTTCTCATCAGGATGATCATTCTTTGATTAGAAAGTCATCCCGCTACCCTGTATCAAGAGGTCATCCTTCTGATTCTTCAAAGCCCGCAAGTGTTCCTATTGCGGTCAGCAATCCTGCTCCTAAAAGCAAACGGTTTCATGAAAGTTGTAGCTTTAGGTCTGTAAACCTTGAGGAATTCAAAAGAAAACATCATCTTCGCCGATTCAAAGTCTCCTTCTATGATCAGGGTTAAGATGAAATTTCAATGGAAATGATGGAAGGGTTTGATTACAGCAACGACAAGTTATTAATTCCTGCAAGAGCGTTAGAAGCAGGCCTTCAACTTCCTTTATATCAGAGCAAAAATCCTTTTCAATTTGAGGTTCTCGCCATCCAAAAACAATCCCAACATGGCTTAGTCCGATCCGTCACTCAATATAATGGAAATTGGTGGCACGTCCTGGACGAATGTAGCATGTGAAGCCAAGGAAGAACCAATTTCACCTGTTACGTTCCTAACCCTGCGGAACGTAAACATTACACAGTTGAGAACTTTCATGCTTCGTATCGGACAACATTGCCACAAAGAATTAAAAAAAATGGAGTGTCGGCCCGGGACGCAAAGGTGATGAGGGATTCCGCTTGCTAGCGGAAATTGATAATTCCAAGATGAAATATATTCCAGGGACCCAGATTCCCTTAAAGGAAAAAATCCGCGAGGATCACGATTTCAAATGGTACCGCACCCCTCTAGTCATTGAGGGTCCATGGGTCTTCGGGTTCGTCCCAGATAATGTGGCTTATAATCTTCTTACGCGTTTTGATGGTTATTGCCTTGGCGGCTAAATTTTACCAATTTCAATTTTCCACTTGTCACTGTGGTACGTAAAGTTTCTCTCTGTCTCCTTTTATATCATACTCTATATATTGCTTGATGGTTAAAATTTCTCTCTGATAACTAAAATTTCTTCTTTTTTATAGGCACAAACTGATGAGAGCGCAAAAGGTGATGCGGGAGTAAAGCGCAAAGCCGCAACCCCCACAAAAAAAGTATTGTTTTAACCTGATGAATTCTAATAATCCTTATGAATTTCGTTTAATGAATTCTTGCGATTCATTAATAGGGTCGGAAGAAGGTTAAGGGCATACCTCGGGCTTCCACTGACAGGGAAGAGGGAGAAATTTAAGATTCCCCCCTTCATTATCCAATCTTGAGAGGTGAAGGAAGCTCCGCTCCCGAGAGACGGGGAGAAGAGCAGAATAAACCTCTTCAAATAACGAACTTTGAGTCTGCGGAACAAGCTGATGCTGCGGAAAAAACTTCAGATGCTGTGGCTAATTTCTCGCATCAAGTTGTCGTTCCTGATCCTTCTTTCTTTCTCCAATTCTCTCATTTAGTCGTTGATGAGCCACTTGAACCTGCCACAAGTGAAGATGATTCAACTGATAAAGAGGATCGCATTACTCAAGGTGATCCTAAAATTACTTCAACATAAGTGGATACACGAGCACATGTTGCGGAAGCAGATGAGTTAGCGGATTCTAGAGCAACGAGTGGTGTTCCAGTAAACACTATGGTAGAAACTTCTCCTACCATGGTTGACGTCACGAGCGTGATTGTTTCTGATGCATCAGAGCCAAGAAAAGAGATCCCGTAAAAGAGTAAAAGCAAGGGAATTGCAAAAGATTCAAGCCTCTTGGATAAAGAAGAAGAAGCCTTCATTTGGTTCATGTCAAAGGAGCTTTAATTTGTTCCAAACGATTCTTTGCCGGTGGAATCAGATAGTTCTTCGGTTTCACGCTTGCGAGAATGCATGCGGTCTGTTCCATACAAGATGGTTAAAGATGCTTGGCTAAAAGGTCAAGGTCAACCTGTTAACCTCACATTCCGCATAAACGAACCTTCTTCTCTTACGGAAACAATTGCGCTCACGGATGGAGAAGTATACTCTTTTCCGCAACAAGTTCTTCTACAGGTATTCTTATTGTCTTTATACCCTTTGACTTCATCTTATTTTTAATTTTATTTATAACTTTAATTCTGTAATTTGCATCTTGCACGGGGTCAAAACGCCGCACATACCGCGTACAAATTCTTCAAAGCGTGGTCCACAATGATGGAGTCCCAATTTAGGACTGTAGAAAATGAAGCTTTGGGTTTGAAGCGGGAAAATGACGTGCTCCGCCAACAATTGCTTGATCTTCAGAATCAAGGTTTAATCCTTTCTATCTTGACAATTTTTCTTAATTTTTTTACTTGTTTCTGAATTACTTCATGGGATCAGCGGGGGATTCGGAACTTATATCTAGGATGCGGCGTAGAAATACACAGTTGAAAAATCATGTAATGAGAGTTAACAATGAAAACGTGGAGGTCAAGACAAGATTTAACGAACTTGTTGATAGTCATGATTTGGTCACACGGAAGCACGATGAATTAGAATCGCAACATCAGCTTTTATTTGGGGAGAAGGTTCGCAAGAAAGCTGAGTTTGATGCTACTTTATTGTGGACTAAAGATTGCATTTCCGAGGCACGGCCAATATCTGATAAATTGGAAAAAGAGAACCGCAAACTTTGTGTAGAACGCCAGAATATCCTTGCGGGATTTTTCCGTTCCAGATCGTATCACAATTCACAGCTTTCTTCGTACATAGCTCAGCTCATTAACACTACAAGAAAAACGGGCTTAAGCGACATGTCGTTTTAAGTCGCTTAAACCTCTTTTAAGTCGCTATAACCATTATAACGACTAAAAGTGGCACTCGCTCCGTTGGTTGCCCAAAGCCATGTATCTCAAAGCCTTGAGCGACCATGCAATCGCTCTAGTAATAAACCAACTTACCTAAAGCGAGTGCTTTTCTCATTGCTTAACATTAGACCAACTAACATGGAGAAAGTAAAATTGTGATCGCTTAACATCTAGACCAACCAATATAGCAAGTAAAATATCAATCGCTTCAGATATACCAATCATTCTAAAGCAATTAAACTACTTAGTTGATAGATACATGGAGCAACTATTTCTGAAATTGCTTGGTTAAAGTTTTAAGCGATCAACTAATTTTGCTCGGTAAAAGTGATTTATGATTTTGATTGGCCTGAAGTTGGTTGCTCAAGCTTTT
>JAJJMC010018249.1:2273190-2315465 GCA_023531435.1 Papaver californicum | reverse complement strand
TGTAGGTTTCGTTTTCCTAAGGCGGGCAAGAAGGAGACGGTGATGAAATCCGAAACCTTATCTTGTATGGCCAGGCCTTGCCCTTTACTATGCAGAAATTAAGTTCCGTATTCAGTCCTCAGCATATATGCATACAAAGGCGTCCAGAAAACCCACTGACAGGAGATTCGTGGGTTGGTCGAAATTTACCTCCCGTTCTAGACGGGCGACGAACCGTTGAAGTCGACTCGGGCCACTAATATCCTTTTTAATAGTGTGCGAACCCGAGGGGCCGAGACAATATCGTAATTGTCGTCCGTCCCTGCACACAGTTTGATATTAAAATTACCCTTCCCTAGGGTTTAAAAATAAAATGTCCAAAATGTCCCAAAAATAATGTCCAAAAGTGTCCAAAAATAAAATAAAAAATTACAGAATTAATAAAAACCCTAATACAATTTTCTAAACTAATTAAAACTAATTAAAAATAATTAAAATAAACTAAAAATCTAATTTTAAAAAAAAATATAAAATCTTCGATCTTCTTTTTCGTTCTTTAAGCTTTTCCCTTTTTTAATTCCAAGTCTTTAGCTTTAACTCCAAAACTTGGGCGTAATCTCTTTTCGATCCAAAATCGAACCTGTAGTAAAAAGGAAAAATACCAAAACAAACGTAAAATAGAACAAAGTAAAAAAAATAAAAACCTAAAAATAAATCTAAAACCCTAAACCTAAAAACAAGTCCCCGGCAGCGGCGCCAAAAATTGATGTGATTTTATATAGTGGTAAAAAGAGGTTCGATTCTCGAACTTGTGAAGGTAATGATTTTAGAAAATATTAAACTTAATCTAAACTAATAAAAATCAGGAAATTAAACTAGAGAATATTCTTAGAAAATATGGAGAAAACTAGGAATCAAGATTCAGTTATTTCTAACAATTCATGTGATTAATCATGTAATTCTTTTTAACAATTTAATTCAAGTTTGCCAAAAATATGTTTCCTAAAAGAATAATTGTAAATCCTAAGCATGGGACATCAAGAGTAATTAACTAAGCATGACCCATCAAAAGAGAACACAACTATTTAATAAAAATATTTTTTCTAATTTAAATCCATGCAAATAATAATAAAAGAATTATAAATAATTAATTAAAAATAGACTTACCACATAAAATTGAGAGAAAAACCTCCTCCATCATCCCAGTAAATAGACTTAGCTCATGGTGAAGAAAACTTGCTCAAAAGTTGATTTCATTGCTCAAAATATTGATTACAAGGTTAAAGAATAGTGCAACAGCTGAACAGATACGTATATAAGTGTCACAGAACAGGGTTCAGCTGTTACAGAGAGCTTTAAGCAACAGAAACGTTCAAAACTTAACGCAACAGGAGCAGAGCTGTAACAGTGGAACAGCAACAGTTATAAGTGTGGCTGAGTCGTCTTCTTCAGCGATGGTGGGTGAAGAACAGTGCCGGCGATGCACCAGCAGGTCACCAGCGACGCCGGAACTTCACCGGATTTCTCTGAATCGCTCTCTAGGGTTTTATATTTGATTTCTTCGGCTTCTCTTCATATATATAGGGTGTAGGAACCCTAGGGAGAGTTCTAAACCTAATAGAACTCTTTAAAATCTATCCAAATCTTCACAAATCCGATTCCAAGCCGGAATCCATTTTTCCGTCCAAATTCATGATTGTGCAATATTCTCCGGCGTAAATCACTCTAACTTGATGTGTTTGAGTTGTTCTTGGACTCTTGTAGCTTTTGTATCAATTTGGAAGGAAAATAACTTGAAAATCACGTTGATTTTGAGTGTACAGTTGAAACGGTGTTGCTGCCGATGAGTCCCGATGAGTCACCGATCCAGCCGAGTTGACCCGCTGAGTTGGCCCGATCCAACTCATCCCGATCCAAGGGTGTCCCTTATCCATTCTTTGGGTGCCAATAACACTTGTCCCGGGTGCCTTTATCACTTTTTAAGCCAATTTTTCCACAAATCTTTATTCTTCAAATGTACCTACAAAAGCATAAAAACACGTAATATTTGCAAAATCGAATACTAACTTAATAGAAACTAAGGTGCAATTTAGACACTAAAATGTGTCTATCAGGCACCGACTCGTAGCAACAAAAAAATAAATTGGTTGCTCAAACCTCTCTCAGCAACTAAATTTGAGCTACGACCAAATATGTTTAATTGCTAGATCTGTTTTTCAAGTAATCTATAGCAGTTAAAAATTGATCATGTAGCTATTCACTTTGAGGCACCGACTCGTAGCAACAAAAAAATATATTAGTTGATCAAACCTCTCTCAGCAACTAAGCTTGAGCCACGACCAAATATGTTTAATTGCTAAATCCGTTTTTCAAGTAATTTATAGCATCTAAAAAAGTGATCATGTAGCTATTCACTTTGAGGCACAGACTCGTAGCAATAGAAAATGAATTGGTTGCTCAAACCTCTCTCAGCAACTAAGTTTAAGCTACCACCACATGTTAAAAAATGAATTACTTGAGGGAGAAAGATAGACCGTGTGATCAAAATCCATCAACGCTTTATATCTAGTTCTATCTAGTCATACGGATTGTGATCCGTGTGACTCATTGGAAAAAAATTGTATTAGTCAATTTTAGTACGATTATAGTTGGTTATAACACCCTTTTTTGATTATTTTTGTTTGAATATTATATATTTTTTAATTAGTAAAATATTCGTATATTTTATTATCGAGGAATATGTATTTATGGAAGAAAAAAAAATTAATAACCCGAGAAAAACTCCAATGAATAATGATTTCCTAAATCTATATTTATATCCGTTGGATCAGATATTTTTGGCTTTCTATTGACCAGATAAACAATTTAAGGATCATTGTATGTGTGTGTTTTAGACTTAAAAAACGAAAATAATGTTTGTGTTTAAATTACTCCATTTTTGGTCAAATTGATGGATAATAAATAAAATTTGGTGAGATTGAGAAATATTCAATAAAATTGCTTACCATTAGACTTAAGTGTACAATTTAGCGTCCTTTCTAACAGCTATTTGATACTAAAAAAGATTTCATTAACCTCCATATTAACGGGATTAATTTATTTGGTACTAAAAATGATTTCATTAACCTCCATAATTAACGGGATTAAGAATCCTATTTAAAATACAAGATATTAAATAAGAATTAAAGAAGTAAACATGGTTATGAACTAACAGGTAAAGGTAGAAAGTAAGCATGCATATAGCATTTGCAAAGAACAAACGAAACGTAAGGCAAGGTTTTAACAAGGCAGATCATTAATTCTTGAAACTTTTTGGTAGCAAAAAAGATGCAGTCACTTGTGTTCACCAATTCAACGTAGTACTCTGAAATCTAAAACTGGTATGATGTTTTCTCTCTTTCTCCAAAGATATTACAAACTAGCAGAAAGATTAAGTAAATCAAACTAATCCTCCTCCTCGGCTTCATTTTCAGCAATGTTGAAGTATCGCAACTCGTAGACATTACGGTCTTTGCTGGATGAAATGACTCTCAGCCAGTCCCTAACATTGTGCTTCTTCAAGTATTTCTTGGTCAGATACTTCATGTACCTAGATGAATAATAAAAAAAAGAATCAACACAAGGAAACCAAAATACAAGCATAACAGTCCCAGTGAGCCAATGAGCAATAGTTTCTTGGGTACTGCTAGAAACCAAAAAATCTGTTTGCACACAAAAAATGAGTAAAAGCAATTCATAAACTAACAAGGATCCACCATTGTATATCAGGATCATATTGCCCATGTTAAATAACCCTTTCAGAGTTCCCTAGATAGGTTCCCATTTAAAGACACCTTGTTAAAGTGAGACCTTAAAGTTAACCAGAACCTGTACATAATCATATCATGTGATTGAAACATAGAAACAGAAGAAAACCAAAATCTCATAAGACAATACGCACAACATACAACCTGCAAAAACACACAGTACTTTAAATTGCCACTGACCACTACGAAGCAAACAACTTCTATTCACTATAAGTATTTGGGTTAGAATATGAACAACAAACATAACTTAAGCAGTTACAGATTCATTGTTGTTCACATTCTAAACCAAATTAGGTCTATGTCTTCCTTTCACAAGCAGTTACAGATCAATTTCAAAAAGCAGCAGTTAATAAAATCACATGGCAGTTGCGAATCTTCTTTAAATCAAAAGTCATGTACAGACCCCTAATATCAAAACCCTTTTGAAAATTACCTCGATTTATAAAACCCATTCTAGAAAACTCGAATTTCCCTTATTATTTAAACACCCAAATCGAAAAACTCAATCCTAATTACAACAAATTGAAAACCCACTTTGCCAAAAATTGATATATATTTTTTTTAATTCAATCATAAAAACAAAAGAAGATTTCACATAAACGGATTAGATTGAAATGTCTAGTTGGCCAGAAATTTCTATCAAAGTAAAACAAAATGCTAGGAAACGAAACCAACAGTAGTGAGGTTAATCTACCTGAACTTCAGATTCAATCCTGTGAAAATCCATAAGCACAAAGTTCAAAATGCTAGGAAACGAAACCAAATACCAGGAGAAACATATTAGTCTATAGACTATACAAAATGAGCAGAACAAATGCTGGATGTAACATAGTTACTAACCTATCAAGATCATATCCTCCCACACCGAGAACAAAGTCCATGTCAACAAATCCAAACTTAGCTTGTTTAATATGTGCCATGTTGTTGATACCCTGCAACAAATGCTCCCAAATTAGTCAAGCAACAGATGCTCCCAAATTAGTGAAACTTAGCAAAGAATGATGCAGAAATGACAAATTTTACCTTAATTCTCGTATTCAACGCGCCCAACTCCTCCTCACTCACCAAATCCACCTGCACAAGATAAAATAAAAATTATCATTCAAACCTAGAATGATAGAACAAAACAAGTTATAAGAAACTTAGAAAAGTTATGATTGTATAGTGAATAGCATCCCAACACTTACCCGACGGATCATATATGTCCCCATATAACCCAAAAGAAATAAAATTGGGATATACTCACCTTGTTCAAAATGATACCATCTGCATACGCAACTTGTTCTACAGCTTCATTCAAAATGAGAACAGAAGTGTCGGAAAGAAAACTAATAAGTTAATTTGCACCATCCTTAACCCAAGTGTCTTCTTAGGATACAAGCTTTCAAAAGCAGAATGAACTTCTTCTCTCCATTCGGTGTACCACACTGGCCTGTATCAAAGGAGAAAAGCAACAATCTAATTCAAAATAAGAACCTTACATAGGCCCTTAACCAAAATTACTCGTATTGATTTGGGGGATAAATTAGAAAATTAAGTTTTTAAATCGAAATCAAATTTGTTGCTTGGTTTTAGGATTTGATTAAAACCATTTTTATTTTCCGCCAGGAACACGGAAAACACCTCAAGAGCAAACAAATAGTAAAAGAAAAATTCAGCTGGATAATGTTCAATCTTCTAAATGATAAATTTTTTACCTTTCTTCATAATTGAACAGTTCCATGTCCATGGAAACTGGCACCACCATTCCCACACTGGTATTTGAGTTTGTGTTTGAGTTCTTTGGTCCTAACATAGATGGAACCTTGATTCCTCTCCTTGAGGTATGTAGTGTTTAGGGTACACATCAATAAAAAGAAAAGAAAATGTTGGTGTTTACCTTCTCGTGATGGAACCCTAGTTTTCTCAGATTGGTGATGGTGGTGATGCGGCTCAAATTGGGAGAGAGAGAAAAGAAAATGTTGAAAATGAAAGAGATATTTTTGTGAAGGGTTTTGATAAAAAACAATTAACGGTGGTGATGGTACCTCATACGGATCCTACTTTGCTTTTGATTGTCCAGATTTTTTTTTGGATGGTCATACGGATTCTGTGTTTGTTTCAATTTTGTGTTAGTTCCATTTTGTGTTAGTTATCATTGTGTGTTAGTTACCATCTTACTGAAATGGAAATTTGAAAGGTGGATATTGGATTTCGAATGTCGGCAATGTAACCTAACAAATTTTGGAAATTAAGATTCATTAAAAAAAAATGTAAATTTAAAAGGTGGATAACGATATAGGGTTCCATGAACCCTGAACTATGAAACTATGATTTCAGCAAAAAAAATGTAAATTTAAAAGATTCATTTTTTTCATCGATCTAACAAATCTAACGATATGAAACTATGATTTCACCAATCTAACTAAAATTCACTCAATTTTTTATCGAACCGACTTGACTACACTCAATTTTGATCGATCTTACTCAAATGATATCAATTTTTGTTCAATTTCACTCGATTTCACTTTGATTTATTGAATTTTATTCAATCTCAATCAATCTTATTAATTTTGTTATCTATCTAAAAAATCTAACGATATCAAACTATGATTTTATCAATCTTACTAAAATTCACTCAATTTTTTATCGAATCGACTTTGACTACACTCAATTTTGATCGATCTTACTCAAATTATATCAATTTTTGTTCAATTTCACTCGATTTTACTTTGATTTATTGATGAAAAATTGATATAATTTGAGTAAGATCGATCAAAATTGAGTGTATTCAATTCGGTTCGATAAAAAATTGAGTGAACTTTAGTCAGATTGATGAAATCATAGTTTGATATCGTTAGATTTGTTAGATCGCTAAAAAAATGAATAAGTTTAATTAAGATTGAATAAAATTCAATAAATCTAAGTGAAATCGAGTGAAATTGATGAAAAATTGATATAATTTGAGTAAGATCGATCAAAATTGAGTGTATTCAAGTCGACTCGATTACAAATTGAGTGAATTTTAGTGAGATTGATGAAATCATAGTTTCATATTGTTAGAGTTGTTAGATCGATAACAAAATGAAAAGGTTTGATCGAAATTGGATAAAATTCAATAAATCTAAGTGAAATCGAGTGAAATTGATGAAAAATTGATATAATTTGAGTAAGATCGATCAAAATTAAGTGTATTCTAGTCAGTTCGATAAAAAATTAAGTGAATTTTAGTGAGATTTATGAAATCATAGTTTCATATCGTCAGATTTATTAGATCGGTAAAAAATGAATAAGTTTGATTGAGATTTAAAATTCAATAAATCAAAGTAAATTTGAGTGAAATTGATGAAAAATTGATATAATTTGAGTAAGATCGATCAAAATTAAGTGTTTTCTAGTCGGTTCGATAAAAAATTAAGTGAATTTTAGTGAGATTGATGAAATCATAGTTTGATATTGTTAGATTTGTTAGATTGATAAAAAAAATGAATAAGTTTGATCGAGATTGAATAAAATTCAATAAATCAAAGTAAAATCGAGTGAAATTGGATTCAGGTAAGTGCCATTTTGGGGTAAGGTTACCAAAGGATTTGGATTCATAAATAAAATCTTTAAAAGTTTATATGTGTTATAAATCATTTAGTCCACAATTTATTTCGTAAAGTGTGTTATAAATTTGAAAAAATTTAAAAAAAAAAATAAAAAAAAAAAATAATTTATAAAATAATAATTAAATTTAGTCGGAATAATCGGGCAATTTGGGGTAACATGCATATTTTATAAATTCTTTCCATAAGTCGGAAACAAAATCAATACCCTGAACCCTGAACTCCACTAAATCGAAATCTTCGTTAATACCCTGAACCCTGAACTAATTAAATGTGTCATAATACCCTGAACCCTCATATTGTTTATTCACATGAGTTATAATCTTTACCAATATCGTCGGAATCGTCATGTTCGTCATGTAAACCTTATTATCCTTAGTAACATCTTCCCCTAACTCGTTAAACATCAAGCTCTAAACTAAGTTTTGGAAATTAGGATTCATCAATTTATTTATTTTTTTATAATTAGGGTTCTTAGTTTGTCATTTGTTTATAAATTACGATTTGATGAATTGGGTTGAACCCCAACAGATGTTCAATTAAAAGGAATTGAGATGTAGCTTAATTTTTTAAGCTTTACCTAATAACAACAAATATATGAGGTGTACAAGACAAACATGACGGGTTGAAAGTTCGGGGTTCGGGGTTCGGGGTTCAGGGTATCCTAAACCTGAACCCTGAACACTTAAGAGTCATTAAACACTAAGGATAATAAGGTGTACAAGACGAACATGACTAGTTGAGGGTTCGGGGTTCAGGGTTCATGTACACCTTATTATCCTTAATAAACTCTTCCCCTAACTCGTTAAACTTATCGGACACGCAAAATGGGATGTCTCATGTGTGCAAAAACTTAAGAGTCGCAACATTAACTCTCCACTACAAGACATCAAGCTTTGCGTCCCAATTCCTTTCAATTGGGATGATCATATATTTTTTGTTAATAGGTAAAACTTAAATTTATACAAGAAATTAAGTTACATCTCAATTCCTTTTAATTGAACATCGTTGTGGTTCAACCCAATTCATCAAATCATAACTTATAAACAAATGACAAACTAAGAAACCTAATTAAAAAAAAACAAACAAATCTTTTTGATGAATCCTAATTTCTAAAATTCGTTACGTTACGATAGAAATATCTGTTTCCAACATTCCAAATCCGTTATCCACCTTTCAAATTTTTGTTTCAGTAAGATGGTAACTAACACACACAATGGTAACTAACACAAAATGGTAACTAACACACAAGCCGTATGACCATCCAATAACGAATCTGGACCATCGAAATATTTCCTTGATCCGTATGAGGCGCCATCACCACCGTTAATATTTTTTATTAAAACCCTAAACAAAATTTTCTCCATTTTGGGCATTTGCTTTTCTCTCTCCATTTTCATGGTTCATGGTACCTCAAAATTTTCTCCTAATGTTGCACGAGTGAAGTTGAGGGAGATCAAATACAAGATTGAGGAGTACTTCCCTAGATCAATCGAATAACACTGTATCCCAGGTAGCCCAGTTCTTATCAGGAAGATCTCACGTATTTGAAAGTTTTCTTTAAGGTAAAGTTCAGATCTTCTTTTTTCATTTATTTTTTGAATTTACGGTTTTGTGTCTGATTCTAGCTGAAGGGTTTTGAGTTGACTTGGATGTTTTCCGCAAATTTTCTTATGGTTTAATCTCTGAAAATGAAAAATACAGTAATATTATTTTTCTTCTTACTACTTCTTCCAAAGACACAATATTTCAATCTCATCATTTATATTCTTTAGATTCCAAAAATGGGATTCTTACTCCAATCTCCCAGTTTCATCTTCTCTGTCATTTTCAGAAGAACCCTAATCGAAAGCTTCCAATTTTGCTCTTGGATGTTATGGTACCATCGATTGCTCCTAAAAAGGGGCTGATTAACAAACGAGGTACAAGATAGGAAGTTATCTTCCACTAATGTTCTTTGCTTACTGACTACGTATTCATGAGACCAAGGAAAGTTTTTGTTCAATATAATGTAAGCAACATGAGTTTCTGTTTATCTATGTGAAATCATCATACATATTGTGGTATAAGTTAATTACCCTGACTATGATTCAACTTTTCTAAGGTTGACCTAGCTAAGATAATCTTTAAGGATGGAAAGTCTTTTAATTTGAACAGCTGGTATTGATAATGTACTAGTCTTTTTAATCTCTACCTTTTATTTACAATGATTGAGTTTCATAATCAAATGCACAAATGCCTATAGTTTACTGTACATGACTTTCAAAGTTACAATCTGTTAGTATTGTAAAGTCTTATGACTTATACTTTAAATTACAAATTTCATGTTCTGAGTTGGTTTCATCCTTCAATACCCCTTGATTACGATGGGTATTTTGTTTGAATTATTGTAGTTAGTAGTGGGTTGGGATTATGGGTGAAAAATGATGAGTGTTGTGTTCTTACTTGTTTGATTTTTTTGGATTTTGTATGTTGAGTATTATTTCAGTAATGCAAATTTGGCGAATTCTTCGAAGCTTAGAAGTGGTTAGATTCATTTAACTGTTTTCTGTGATCATGTCCTGCACATTAAAATCATATCTACGTGTCCATTCACATGTTTTTTTGGTGCTGAAATCTGCAGGTTGTAAGTGAAGATGGGAAGAAGGTCAGGCGTCAAAATCCATTCACCGTGTTAGATTTGGAAGAATTGCAGGTAATATCACTAACTACTTAGTATCTTTGATGTATGTTGGTTGTATCATAAATAGCAAGAAAGTACCTGCTTAGTGTGCCTTTTTTTTTGAGTATCGATATCTTATCTTGTGCTGTGAATGTAGAACACTACTGGAATTTTAATTAACAATCTTATACATGGTTGGTCATTGGTACTTTTAGGTTCTGTGATTTTTTTCTTTCTTGTAATGTTCTATACTACAAATTTGAATGTAATCATTTCATAGAAGGTTATTGATTGTTCATAGGATGACAAAGCCAAGTCAGGATGTTGGTTTGAGTGTGCAAATAACTAAGAAATGCAAATTAAGTGAAGAGATATACAATAAAAACGGTAAGAAGAGGATTATACTGCAATATATTTTTGTTTTTTTGATTTTCTATTATTACCAAGTTTTTTCATGACTTTATGTTATTTTCTTCAGTAATCTGATTTTGAATGTTCATGGTGTTCAATGACAGTGATAAAGACAATAATCGAGTTTCGACATGGAAAACTCCGGTGTTCGTAAAAGGACCATTAGGGATTGTAGTAGGAACGGAATTAACATTTTTTCTAATGTTCATTGCTCTATTAGTTTGGTCATTCACAAGTAACTTGCACATGAATTTCAAAACGATCAACAAAAAAGCATCTGCAAAATTTGGATTGACAGTGTAAGAAGAATTTTAGAACGATTTTTTTCGATCTTTATTTCTTAGTAGTCTTCTTGATGTTGATTATGATATAACTCAGATATATTTTCTTTTTCATTTTTGCATATGGCAACTCAAACTAGAGAGTGTAGGTCTAAGATTTGGATTAGTATGGAATGTAGCTTTATCATTTTTGTTCTTTTCGGTAACACGAGGATTCCATAATCCAGTGAAGATGAAGTTTGAGACCAGATCTGTTTCTGTCTGGGGCCTGGGCTGCTGCTGTGGTTCCGAGTTTAGATTTTTTTGATGGTTTGATTGTTCTTGGCGGATTGGGAATTTTACATATTCTTGTTTTGCTTTTCGAAGCTTGTTCTGTGGATTTCAGATGCATTGCTGAGTTTAACAAGGTAATATAGTTAATTGAGATTAATGTTTTTTGTTGTTGTTGTTCGTATGTAATTGTGATGACCCAGTTTATTTTTAAGTGATTGTGATTTTATATTACACTTGTTCGATTTTGTAGTTGAAGGATATTCATCAAGCAGATTCTTATAAAATTATTCCTGCTAAGTTCTCTTGTTCTAAAGAAATTGTGCCACTGAACTTCCGTAAACCAGTATGTTTTTAATTATCACATTACCTTGATATTTTGATTCATACTTTAAATTGATGTTTGTTTGAACTTAAGGTACTCCAGAGTGAAGAAAGACCACTAAGTAAGAAGGGACAACATCCTTTGGAAATATTTGTTACTGGTCATTTTGACCTTACAGTGCTTTTTAATGTTTCTGTCAAATCAATTGAGTTGCAAGTTTTCTTTTATGCGAATGTCACTTTGGTTTTTTATTTTGTTGGGTGTTATTAAATCTAACAAGTTCTAAAATCTTACTGGTGAACATATTCTAGGTGCTGGGAAGATAACGTTGTAAAGATTCAGGCTCTCAACCAGCATTACCCGGATGGAGAAAAAAAAATGATTAGATAGTTTTCTTGTAAATTGTATAATTTTCTTAAAAAAAGATATAAACTAAATTCTGTGATACAATAAAATATAATATAATTTTTAATTTTTAATTTGGTTCATAATTGTTTCGTATTAATTTTACTTTGGGATTATCTAATCAGAATAACGAGCAACTAACTTGAGTAAAAATTTTGATAGCTTAAAAGTTTAAGCAATCAATTTCAGGACAATCAAAACCAGAAATCACTTTCGTTTGATAGTTTAAAACTTTAAGCAATTAATTTAAAGCCAATCAAGATCGGAAATTATTTTTAGCGAGTAAAAATTTAAAAGCTTAAAACATTAAGCAATCAACTTGAGTAAAAGTTTTGCTACCTCAAAAGCTTGAGCAACCAACTTAAGACCAATCAAAATCAGAAATCGCTTTTAGCGAGCAAAATAATTTGATCGCTTAATACCTTAACCAAGCAATTTTAAAGCGAGTTGCTCCATGTATCTATCAGCTAAGTATTTTACTTGCTTTAGAATGATTGATATATCTGAAGCGATTGGTAGTTTACTTGCTTTAGAATGATTGATATATCTGAAGCGATTGATATTTTACTTGCTATATTGGTTGGTCTAGATGTTAAGCGATCACAGTTTTACTTGCTCCATGTTAGTTGGTCTAATGTTAAGCTGAGAAAAGCACTCGCTTTAGGTAAGTTGGTTTATTACTAGAGTGATTGCATGGTCGCTCAAGGCTTTGAGATACATGGCTTTGGGCAACCAACGGAGCGAGTGCCACTTTTAGTCGCTATAACGGTTATAGCGACTTAAAAAAGGCTTTAAGCGACTTAAAACGACATGTCGCTTAAACCCGTTTTTCTTGTAGTGACTGATGGATTTGTGATTAAAGAGAAGAAAAATTTATATTGCTACTTTTCAAACCGATATGAGGAAACTTCAAATCCCTAAGTTGAATATCCTATAAAAGTAGGATTGCGGTGAAAAGCTATTAAACAGTAGCTTGAAAATATACGAGGAAATCTCTACTCGGTCATAATCGAAGATCAGACCCTTATATACTGATAATTTGTGTTGGAAATGTATCTTCCATAATATATAATTTCTATTGATAGTAATACGGTTGAACCATAATAGCTAATTTTACATTTCATTTAATTGACATAACACGTTTCACCCCTTATTTCTCATTCATTCAATCATAGTTGTTGCGTCTACGGTTAAGTATTCAGTGGGAAAATCATAAAAAATCAGCCACTTTTATCTCGTCGTAAGTAGGATCTAAAATAAAATCAAAATTGAAATTCCAACGACAATAATTTCAGGAGCCCTTAATTATCTAAATTATCGCTTATTAACAACAACTGACAACTTGTTTTTGAATTATCGAATTTCAGCCGATAAATTTTGGATTCTCTTTTATGTAGTTCATACATTTATTATCTCTAACCTAAATAAGTTAAAAACTAAACACACCCTAATTTTATCCTAACAACTAAACTATAAGTCCTACTTTTTCCCTAAAATTTAAAATACACCTTAACTTTTCCTTAAATGTAAATTTAATTGTAATTCAAAGTAATTTTATTTCTTCTTTCACTATTCTCACAAATTTACCCAAGTATAAACCGTCCTTAATCCCTACTTCCTCCAAAAAATCAAACTAAACCCTAACTCTCATTTAATTCAGATATATCATTATAATTAATATTAATTATTCTCTTAAAAATCTCCACAACAAGATTAATCAGGGTGAATTAACTAAGGTCTTGATTTTTTACCTAAGGGCTGAAATCATTATGTTAGATCACTGCTCGGTTGACCCCAACATGTGTTGGTATGTCAAGTCCGGTTGCCAAGTTTAGATGCCAAAACTGGCCGCTTAAATTGCTTACTAAGGTCAACTTTGTTAGGTTAAACTTATGACTTAGAATTATGGAGAAAGAACTCTAGTTACTTTTGAATATTTGAAGACGAAGAACAGAAGAACAAATGAAGATATCATCCTTCAAACTGAGGTTAGTAATTATTGAACGATTATTCCATTTTATTTAGTTCTCATAGTCTATTCATTGAAACATTTAACATACGAAGTTCGTATACATGGCTTTAATATTTGGTGACTTGATCATTATCATGATCAAAGTGTAAAAGGAACAATATACATAAGTTGTGTTCTACAATTCAATGTACAGAGTTACGAAGTATAAATACTATGCTTTCGATGATTTCGGCATAAAAATAAGGTTGTACTTGTTACTACTTAGTGTTGAACTTTCGGTAACTAGATATGATTAATCTAGTTTGGATTTTTTTCTTTGAAACAATGTTATCAAACAATAACGTAAACATACTTAAAAACAAGTTGGAACTCGAATTAAGTTTCGTATTCAGACAGAAATCCATGACCAAATTCAAGTCTGAATCCAAGTCCGAACCTGACTTGAATATTTCAAAATGTATATTTTATCTTTCTTGATTAACAGATTTCGATGTAAAATGCAAGTTGGTTATGAAAGTTCGAATTCCATGAAATGTAAATAACTCTAAACTATTATTGTTGATATCCATTCCTTTGGTACTCAAGTCTATATGTTCTACATACATTGTCATTCTTTATTAATTTTTTAACATGATCCTACTTCCATATAAGAAGATGTTTACATCACGTTGACATCTTAATTACGCCAATTATGTAACTTTGGAAAGTTAGTGACAATACATTAAAGTTATGGTTGTTATTTGCTAACTTTGGAAGAGATTTATCTTTGAGATCAATTTCATTTGGTATACTTAGCATTTGTATTTGTGTACTTTCCTTTCCCAAAAAATTGCATATAACTAGTTTTCTTATTTAGCAAAGTATATGGATTTGCAACTAGCTAAATATGGTAGTAATCTTAGTAGGATATCTCAAGTATTAATGGGGTATATATTCTAGATTATATTTATGAACAAAAATATATTTGTATTAATTGCAAATGAGTTATTTGTGTTAATATAATCCAAAGAATATCAAGATAAAGCTAATTTCATAAATGTGCATATATGTATATTTTTTATTTTCGGAAATAGTTTATCTTGTTACCATAACAAGTCTTGGTCTTAACACTATAAATAATGGAGTCTTGTATTCTTATGAACTCACCCCAGAATCCACCAAGTTATGTGGAAGTTATTGTCGAGTGTCCGTAGCTGTGATTAAGTTCAGACGAAACGCGATCAACTTGTTTAAATCCTTCTTTATTGGGATCAAGAAGCGCTATAAGTACCATTGGTTGGAAACTAGATTGTTATTTAGTTTTTCTTTGATTGTACTTGTGATCAACATGTAGTTCTCTTCTGATTGTATTCCATGGTCTTTCTCTTCTACAATAAGGCCACTCAAGAACTTTCAAGAACGAACTATACAGATTCAGTAATTAAGAATCCATGGAAAGATCTATTGATTTTTTGATGTTAACAAACTTCGTTCAATGTGGAGAGCAATAGACGAATCAATTTGTTTTGCAGATGTTATATTGAAGATTTCGAATATTGAAGACTTTGAAGATTGAAGACTTTGATACATAGATCTTGTTTTGGTTATCTGCTAGACTTGATTAACTGGGAGCCTGGGACAATAAGTAGTTTACTTTTGTAAATATAAACCTTATGGATAAAGTTGTTTACTTTCGTAAACATAAACCTTGATTTTGATACTAGGAGAATGGATAAAGTTGTTTACTTTCGTAAACATAAACCTTGATTTTGATACTAGGAGAATGGATAAAGTTGTTTACTTTCGTAAACATAAACCTTGATTTTGATACTAGGAGTTTAATTTAATCATAACTTGTTGATTCAAGTGTTTCAGAACTGAACAAAAAATCCTTGACCTAGAAGATTCAAAAATCTATTGTTGTGATTGAAATTGAGTTCATCAACGGTTTCCCTTGACTATGTGGTTGATAATTATAAAGGAAATCTACTAGATTTCCAACGTCTATAAAGAATGGATGTTTTGCTAGATATTTGACAAATACAGGAATACTGCTAAAGCGGGGTAACTTAGCAGGATTAGTTTATTTTGTCTCAACTACACTAGACCGAAGTTTTATTATATGAAAGAGTGTAGCAGCTTATTTAATTCATTTAGCATTCAATCTTCACTAAGTCCTAGAGTTTTTCTACAAGATTATAGTTTTCCTCGTTAACAAAATCTGATTTGTATTTTACTTTATTTTCTCATTATACATGTCTTTATTATAATTAAATTATTTGCACTTGTACGTTGATCACCTTGTCTATATTAAATCTTCATAATATCAAAAAGATCATTCAAGTTGTGTCTTAATAGGTTAAACGAAAGAGATTTGGCAGTGCACTCGGTTCCCTCGACTTTTCAAATTTCTCTAAAACTCCATCAACAAAATCTGTAGAATTTTTATCTAAGACAAGTGTTACTTTTTTCATTCATGGTTATATTGAAATTGATTAAGAACCTAGTTAGCAATTCGACGGATTTTTACAGAATTATTCACGAATATTCACGAATTAATCATTCCCGTAAAAAAACGCCGCATTTTCTCAACCCCGAATACAAAACGCATCTTTTATAATTTCAAAGAACTAAACGCGAATCTCACTGATTCTATATACGCGCATTAAATTCGTCGTGGTTCCATGAAGTGACAGCTCATGAATTTGCTTTTAAAACAAAACATTTAATCCGTTGCATAAAAAGCAGATGATTACTAGGGATGCATATCGGGTCGGGTTTGGCCCCACCCGCACTAGACCCGCCAGTTGGCGGGTGACTGAAGTATTCACCCGCACCCAAACCGCCGTAGGACGGGTCGGGTCGGGTCTGACCCGTTATTTCGGCGGGTCGGGTGCAGGTGGGTGCGGGTCAATCCGCCCAGATTCAATGCAAAAAAAATTCCATGACTTGGCTGTTTTTTTGATCCTCACGCGCGTCACCTGATAAACCATTAACTAACATTCGATCATCTTAAAATCTAAGTCCCAACATTCAAAAATATACAATAAAATTAAAGTTTTTATATTCTTAGATTGCAACCGAAATCGAAAAGTTCAAGAACTGCAATTCTACGACATTTTCCAACTAGCAACAAGGTCATCTTAGTAGTAGCGCAACGCTAGCCAGGTCACCAAATAGGAATCAATCATCATCTATGATGATGGAAAAAGCAGCAAGGTTACCAAATAGCTCTGCAACAAAAGAAGTGAACAATTAGAATGAAAAAATTTAAAAACACCAATAATAATAATAGTATAAGAAGTTAAGAACCATGAAGTACAAATTATACCCGACTCAAGAACATCAACCTCCTCGACTCCAAAATAATTTACCTTCCTGATAAAAACCCCAAATTGATCAAAACCCCACTAAACCACACTAAACCCCAACTGTAATGAGCAGTTAACGAAAATAAAAACCCAAATTGAAACCCCAAATTCAACACGGCAGAAGAATTTATGCTCAAAAATTAAGGGCTTAGTGGTTTACCTTCCTAATAGGCTAGAAATGTTGAAGGGTTTTACTTCCTGAATCCTGATAGTCGAACAACAGAAGAGAAGAAAGGCTCCTCTTAGGTACTGAAGGTCGAGACTCGAGAGAGAAACCAGCAGAGAGTCAGAGACACACAGAAATACAGAAGTAACAGAACAGAACGGGAGAAGACAGAACAAAAGAGACTTTCTTTTCGTATCAAACAACGGCCAAGATAAAACAACCCTATCTAATCCAAGGGCCAGCAAAAAAGGGATTTTCTGGGGGTTGGGCGGATGGGTCAGGTGAGAGAAGGTGTCACCCGCACCCGACCCTCCAGAAGACGGATAAAGGAAATTGTCAACCACACCCAACCCGTTTCTCGACGGATCGAATACGGATCGAGTCAAAACTGACGGATGCGGGTCGGATATGTACAACCCTAATGATTACTATAGTGGTCCCACGTTCTTAAGATAAATGACAATGGATACTTGTCCCATTCCTTTTTAAGTATACTGTGGCCCATTTTCAACTGAGTTTTTTCACCTTAACCTTAATTAACTTAATATCCAACGATCTAACACGAATAATAATGCTTTACATTATGTACGTGCGTCGATTTTTTTGTGTCGTATTTCTATATTAAAACGAATTAAACACGAATCAATACGAATGCGAATTTTTTCCGCATCGTGTTTATTTGACCAAATTTACATTTTACTTTGACAGTTAATGAGCGTATTTTTTCTGGACCATATTTTTTCCGAACGCCGAATTGCTAATTAAGATTAAGTCATTATTTTTCAAAATTATTAATTATATGTGTCACAAATTTTGCTTATATTTAACTATTTTAACTAGGTATAACTTTATTTTTTATTTATTCAGAGATTTAATAATTTATTAATTTATTTTGGGTTATATATAATGATTTTGTTTAGTTTTCTGGGATATATTTAATGATTATAAAGGTTTATTTGGTTAATTAAATTATTTATTTTATTTTGACTATAAATAATAAAATGCATGGGTTGTGAATATAAAAAGTTTAAATTTTTGGATATTTAAAAATAAATTTTACATTTAATATATCACAAAATCAATGAAAAATACAAAAATAAAATAAAATAAAAACAATGTAACTTTTGTATTCCACCGCCATCATATTCATCCTTCAGCACGAAGGACATCAAAGCCACCACCTCAAGAAAAAGAAAACAAAAACCACATCGCCACCTTAGGATTCCTAGATTGTAGGAATGCATACCTTTCAAGTTGGAGTTAGGGGATCTTTGTGGGACTCAGAATCAAAGGCGCTCTTTGTGGGAATCAGAATTTTGTAAAGAGCTGGTGCTGCAAGCAATACAACTACATTTATCTGGTACAAAAGAAGAAAGGTTGGTTCCTTTGGTCAAAGCCTTCGAAAATGAACTGGCCCACTCATCAGACTCATGATCTAAAGGCTACAGGTTTGAATCATATTCTTTCCCTAGTGATAAGAAATTAAGGTAATGTTATACTATGGGGTACTTAGGCCAAGTACTATGGGGCCTTTATTTCTTAGTTTTATCTATATTATAGCTAATGCCAACCACTATGGTTTATTTCTTAGCTATAATGTGACCAGAAGTTTTGGCTTAGCTTGTAAATCACATAAATCTGTGTTCTTTTGTAGCTAAGAAATGGACGATGGAAACTGAGTTTCCGTAATGTGTAAAAACTCAGTTTTCGTAATTGACATGGGACGGAAACTGAGTTTCTGTCACAATATTTGCGGAAAATGAGTTCATGTCTACGTATTATTATTTGTTTGACCTTTTTTTGTTATACCTCTCTCACACCCGAGCTTGGCCATATATTATTATTAACGACTCTACGTTCTCCACCGTCGGATCCCAACAGATTTTTTTAAAAAATTTGAGAAAAATTTCCTAGTATATAGAATCTAGTTTTTCTTCTCAAAACACCAAATTATCTTCTTGCAACTTGATTTCCATTCAAATCTTAAAAGGTTTTTTTCTCTTCCATTTTCTTTTCCATCTCTTTTGTATACAAAAATATCGAAAAAAATTCTGAGAAAGAAATACTATCCTACAGAAGATATGCATCTTGTTACTGCGTTTTGTGTTCAACCGAAAGAAGGAACTTATTCTGTGGATATGAATTTGTTTTGGCAATAAGTTATGGAAAATTTTGTACAAGCTTGTTGTAGAAATCCTTGCAATCGTACTCTAGTTGGATTCGAAATAGATTTAGCAATATCAAGGTTGAAGTGGATAGATTTCTAAATGTCTTTCGAATGTTAACACAAATAATCTGAAGTTGAATGAAACTATCCGGGTAAGATATCTAAACTATTACCAAGCAATAAACAATGCCTAGGTCGTTATTTAGTGTTAGAAAGAATACCACAACATTTTCCGATAAACGAAAGTCAAGGACTCAAATGATCAACTTAAAAAGACCACATCCAATAAAAGGATCTCTCAGTCATGCACACCCCATATACCATCATCACAAGAATCACTCATGAGCGACGTGCGTTTTAAACTTATTGAATATTTTTAAAAAAACGTGAATAGCGGACGAACCTCATCAACAACAAGAAATTTTGTAAAATTTGATATCAACACAACAAGAACAGATTCGTCTCTATGCGAAAATGGATGAAAGGCATATAATAGAAAATGATCTCTCAACGTTGGCCCCAAATACAAGAAAATACTAAGAAATGAAACAAGAAGCCATTTTGTGAAAGATGAATGCACATGAAGTTTCTCCACTACCACCACAACACCAATACTACTAGTACCCCCCTGGACAATGAAAACCAACCTCCTTGTAATTAAATTATTATGTATACTAATTATAAGTTGTTAATTTTAAGATATTGATGTTAGATTTTAATGTTTTTATTTAAGTGATCTTGTAATTTAGTTTATGCTTTTATTTAAGCGAACTCGTAATATAGTATTTGTTTCCATTTTTTTAGTAATACAAACATATATATTTTTTGTTCTTCTACTATTTAACATTCGAGTTCAATTATTTTTAATCTCATTTAATCTTGCAACGGCTCTCCAACGACAACTTATAAATTGTGCTACTGTCATCCAAACAACACACAAAAATCATAATATTTATCCTTTCTATCTCCTCTAAAAATCTATTTTCATCTTCTCTTGTGGCTTCATATTCTGTAGATAAAGATATTGCAATCACCAGAGCTTATGTACATATTGCACTTCAACCTGATATCTTAGCAAAACTAGTTCTAGCTGTTAACGTCTGGGGGATGGTGCACAACAATTTTGTACTACAATTTTTGAATGTTCATTGAAGAAGTAGGCCAATTATAAAAACTAGGATTGCTCTCATTAGAGCGATAGTAACAAAGTACGTTGAAATCCAATGAAGGATTTATGGTTACAGAGCTCCTCAGATGAAAGTTGAAAAAACTGTAAGTTATTTTATTACTTTTACATTTCTTAAAATATTGTTCTTCTAATTTAACACAAAACTAACTCTTTATGTTTGTTTTATGTAGGAGGAAATAGCCAAATATTCTAGTTTATGGATAACGGTTGATAATTCAAATTTTATAAGTGATTCCTAATCTTTAAGGATAACTTTCCGGAGCTTAATATAGAACTTACACCCTGCGATCCTCCTGAAGATGAAGTCGGGGATTAAGATATGTCACGAAATTGTGTAGGTACATCTTTTGTAAACTGTAAACCCTCACGAAACTAACTCGTCCACTAGGGTCACCTGAGGGTTAAAAGGCTTGTTGTACATGCTAAATGTAACCGTGATTCCTGCGAAAGTGAGTTAGGATTAGAAACAAGAATTGATAATTTGCTTAAGTTTAACAGTATTTCAAAGAGTATAAAATCTCTTAGTGAATAGGTTAGTTCTTAGTGCTTTATTGAAGTGGACTAGTAATCTAGTTGTTGTTTGTATTTATTGAATCACACAACACAATAACTATATTTTTCTCCCCCTGCTACTCAAATCCAAAATTTGTAATTCAATTTTAACTCTCGTAAAATTCAAAGTAAAATTTATTTACATCTAATTGATTCCCTCAACACAACGACTCTCCATCGACCATTTTCTAACGATTACTTTAAAAAAATTTCATATAAATTGAACCAGAACTCCACCAAACAACACACACCAAAATCCGAAAAATATTTATCCTTCCTATATTGTAATGATCCGACCCTCCACCGATAGTGTCCCACTTAGCCACTGCGGTCATCCAAAAGTGCGGAGTGTTTAATGGGCACCGCTGTGTTCATCCAACAACAACTTTACAGGAGGTCACCCTCCTATTACTCCAGCCAGAGCACGCTTAATAACAGATTTTTTTTCCAACTCTGGAGTCAATTGTGCTGAAAAGGCCTCGATGTTAGGAAAGGGAAAACCCATTATATATATTCTATTCGACGAACCCTACCTGCCGAATCGGGGTATTACATTACCACCACCTTCAAATTGGAGCCGTCCTCGACTCTGGAATATACAAGCCTAGATCTCTTGTATTCTCTGCCACTCAGAGACCCATACCTAGCACACCACGTCCATCATACTCTCTCACCCTCTGTAATGACCCGACCCTCCACCGATATTGTCCCCACTTAGCCACTGCGGTTATCTGGCAGTTTAGGGTTTTCTAAGGGCACGATGCGGTCATCCAGCAACAGCTTCCCAGGAGGTCACCCATACCTAGGTTACTCCCGCCCGAGCATGCTTAACTGCAGAGTTTTTTGTCAACTCTGAGCCAATTATTCTAAAAAGGCCTCAGTGTTAGGAAAAGACAAACTGTTACCTACATTCCATTCGGTGAAGCTTACCTGCCGAATCGGGGTATTAAAATACCACCACCTTAATATATAACCCAGATCTTCGACGTTCCCTACCACTCATGAGACCAGTACTTGGCCCAACCCGTCCAACGTACTCTTTCACCCCTCAACAGGTGACCCGTCATCGTCTCTGATACCCTTTTTAATGAACCGACCTTCCAATGATACTGTTCCCCCTTAACCACTGCGATTATCCGGCAGTGTGGGGTTTTCTACGGATACCACTGCGATTATCCGGCAGTGTGGGGTTTTCTACGGATACCGCTGCGGTCATCCAGCAGCAGATTCTCAGGAGGTCACTCATCCCTAAATTACTTCCGTTCTAGCACGCTTAACTGTAGAGATTTTTTCCAACTCTGGAGCCAATTGTGATGAAAAGCCTTGGTGTTAGGAATTTAAAAACCATTATGTATATTCCATTCAGCGAACCATACATGCCGAATCGAGATATTACATATCTCCTCTAAAATTTTCTTTGCATATCCTCTTAAGGTTTTTGAGAATATCTTTATAAGTATGGCTTTGTATTCTGTTGAAGAAGATCTAGCAATCACCAGAGCTTGGGTGAATGTTGCACTTCAAGATGATGTTATACACTACCTAGTTCCGGTTGGTAACTTTTAGGAGCAGGTGTACAACAATTATGTTCAAAATTTTGGGAATGTTCATCAAAGAACTAAGCAGGTTATAAAAAATAGGATTGGTCATTAAAAAGGCAGTAAGACTCTACATAGCTATCCAAAGACAATTTTATAGAACCAGATCTCCTCAAATGACAATTGAAACCATTGTAAGTAATTTTAATTTGCTTTAGATAATTTAAAATATTTTTCTTCCATTTAATCACCAAACTAGTTCATGTTTGTTTTGTGCAGGAGGAACTTGGAAGAACATATTACTTTCGAAAAACAGGTAGAGAATTCAAATTTTATGAATGCTACCTAATCATTAAGGACGGCTTTCCATATATTAACCCGGAACTTACACCCTGCGAGCCTCCCGAAGATGGAGCCTAAGATTAAAACAACTGTTGGTCTAGATTTTGTGGGTATATCTTTTGTAAACCCTCACAAGACTAAACTCGTCTTATAGGGTCACCTAGGGGTTAATAGGCTTGTTGCACATGCTAAGTGTATCCGTGGAAACACATCCACGAACAAGAAGGTAACAAGCAGTGGGATGGTTATAGAGCAGTTGAGAGGACGTGGAGTAGTGGTCATACAAGTCCAACTAATATTTCGGACATGACTCCATTACAATCTTCACAATCATCACTTTTCCACCTCTTCGTAACTTCCACCGCTTACGAGAAATCAGTGTGTTTCCTACACAACTATAAGTAGATGGCCTCATCTATTCGAAACAAGGATCTAAGACAGAACAAAGATCTATCTCAGAGATAATCCATTCTTAAACAACACACTACCATTTTTCATCACAAAGTGATTTCTCAATCTTCTTTACATTCCATACCCTAAGATCAACCCTTCATCTCCACCTTTGTGACCGAAGCAGGACGTGAACGACTATTTCTTGGTTTAGGCTCGTTCCGTTCGATTTTTATCTCCCGAACCTACTGAAAATAATCTTTTGCAGTATATTTGTTTTCACCCTAAAACAAGAAGTTAGGTAGTAATTCATAGATTCGATTACATCTTCGTTAAGAAGATGAGCCTTAAAAATTAAAAAATGAAGAACAAACGAAATATCCATAAAGAACTTCATCTTTAGCAAAAACAAAATTTAAAAGTTGGTAACCAAAGACTATTGACCTCAACACTCTTATATATCTCGAGTAAATACTCATCACCAGATCAATACCCATGAAAATTAAGTTACCCAAACCTATATACATCTGAAGTGAGTTTGATACTAGACTTTAGTATCTGTGACCTTGATCGTTATATTTATCAAAATACAGTTGGAACCAAATAGGATGTTTTCTAATTCCAAAAGAAAATTACCTCCCAACTCATTTCCCTTCAAAGAAATTTATGTCGGAAGAAAAAGGAATAAACTAAAGTTTTATACTTTAAAGCATGGTTATTTCTTTGCAAATCGATCAACTCTAGTGGTTTAGGTTTTATGGACCTAAGCGCTAACAACCTTGTGCAACTTGACAGATTAGATTGGAAATTACTTTCTAATCCCCTGTTCTCTTGTTCTCTTGGGATTTGACTTAATTTAAAAGTCAAATATTTCAGAAATTGCAGATATGCCTTAGATCCTGGAATAACCGAAAATGGATCCTAGATTTGGATCTGCATCCAAAAAAACCTTGCTTTTTTTGCATCTGGGAAATTGGGAAGGGCTTATTAGTTAATATATGAGAAAATATTTAGTTTCTTCCTTTAAACATTTACCTGCTCCAGAACCGGTCTTAGGCCAATGTTGACGGAGGTTAACTTTGGACAGCAACCCAAGGTGGGGCATCAAAACATAATCTTTTTTACTGTTAGAAGTTTTTAGGCGTCGACTACGAGATATTATCTTATACTAACCAGCGATTAAGTTAGAAATTAATACTGAAAAGCTAATTTTCCTTCTTAGGTCAACACGTGTTATGACATGTACATATATATGTTGTATTATCGGTCATGTAGGTCATGAATAGCCTAGCCATACGATATACGTATCTTTTAACGCACATAAACAGGTGAAAACACCCTCCCTTGTTTACCGAACTTTTATTTATTTTATTTTTTTGAAAGAAGACCTATAAAGCCAAAAAATGCACAAACAACAAAAGAGAACAAACTAACAAGGGTACTTATTGGAGATAGGCAAACAACAAAAGAGAACAAACTAACAAAGGTACTTACTGGAGCTAGGCATAGTAACCTCCAGTTCAATATTGAAAACAATTCAAAGAGGTGGAGGAGAAGATATCCACCAATGCTGGATATGATATGAAAACGCATAGGATGCGAGATTGTGAGCAGTCTTAATGCTTCGTGATATCTTAGTGCTTCATTTTGTTTATAATATCTTTACATACACATATACTTCAATTCAATGTCTGTGCATACACACCGTACGCACATATTCTAAAGCAATGTATCATATGGTAAAGTAATCTTATTACCATCACTAATGATTAATAATTAGAAAATTTAGTATCATTAATAGCTATTACCTGCGTAACAATTAACCGTATATTACTGCCACCACTGTGAAAATGTATTCATTTGAAAAAAATGTCAAAAACTAAAATACAAATTTATATACTGGTCGTTAAAATATGTTGAATGGTCAAATGGTTATGAGGGGCTGGTATCTACTTTGGGCATCTTCAATGTCAGGGCCGACCCTGACCTACTCCAATTCAACCGATATTTTCTTAGTGGAGCAACTTAATGATGCCAATACAAGTAGTTGTAACATTCCTCTTCTTATTTCACGGTTTCCCCAACCTTTAGTTTCTGCCATTTCTCTCATCCACATTAATAACAAGGAGTCCCATAGAATTAGACCCAGAACCATCTGGGGTGTTCAGGACCTAATCTCTCTGTAAGCAGATTACTAACACTCAGGTTAGTGATCCCAAATTCAATCATTGGGGTAAATCTAGGATATGGCCGCCTTTCCTAGAATTCAATTATTCACATACAAATGCATTATGGATATATATGGTCCCTACTGCTACAAGGTTAGCTAGGTTCATAGATATCCCTAACACATGCGTTTTATGCGGTCAGGATAGAGAACTTTGGAACATATGTTCTTTCACTGTCTTTCTGCTCGTAGTGTTTGGTTTGCAGCTCCTTACAGTCCCTTTCCACCAGGTGTGTATCCAAACACAGTTAAACAATGGATATTGGAATGGAAAAACACCCAGCAAGTTGGAACAAAGACATGGGACCTTGGGATGCTTATTGTGCATCCATCATGTGCACATTTGAAAAGCAATGGGTAACTAAACTTTCAGGCAGGCAAACCAGATTGCTCAAAGAACAAACCATCAGCCACAAATTGCTGGACTAACAACTTCAAAATCCACTTGAAATCCAATCAGAGTGTTCTTAACTCAGCCTTGGTTCTTAATCAACATTGGGTCTCACCAATAAGGGGTCAATTTAAGATGGACTATGTTACTGCTTGGGACAAACTAACGAAAACAATCACTATTGCTCTGATTCGAAGAAATTCCGATGGTTTATGCAGGGAGGTCAGAGTGGTGAGCACTAGAGCTCAGACCCAGAATGAACCTAACATACATGGAGATATTGAAGCAGTCAATTGGGGCGTTAATCTAGGCCAACAAGTAACTCACATTGAAGTCCACGGTAGCAAAGTTACCAAGTGGAAAACAAAAAATGCGAAGTTACCAAAGCTTTTCAGGGGAAGGACACTAATATAGCTTGGAAAGCCAAAGGCAAGTGAATTTTTTTTTATAATTCACCTCACTCAAACCTATCATCCAAGCATTATAATTAAGCAGTTTCATTTTAATGTTGTAATTAAAGGGGTTAAACAAGCGGCAATTGCATTGGCAAGGCATGCTAAAGCCAACGCAACTGCAACCTGCAATGAGACTTCTTATCCCTTAGATGTTTGTTTACTATTTTGAAGCAAGGTTCCCTATTGAGTCGAGGCTGCCAACAACAACTAATAATATCACTTTTTATTAGCATTTAGTATAATATTTTGGTATCAAGAAAAAATATTAAAAAATTATTTTGAAAACATATTGTATTGTTATAAACCTAAACATGTCACTATCCAACAATAAAAAACTCAACAAAACAAAATATTCACAAAATTCACATATGAAATCAACTGTCTAAACTACCCTTCCTTAAACCATTCTCATTTATTTCTTCTCATTCAATTGGTAACGGCATTTTTTTTCCCCTTCAAGCGCTTCCCCAATTTCACCCAATTCCGATAAATCAAAATTATCAGAACCAGCTCTTGAATCAATATCATCTTCATCTTCATCCATATCATCCTCATCATCATCATTATCATCATCATCATCCTCGTCATTATCATCTGCATCACCACCAGTACCTTCAGAATCAAAATCAAAATCAAAATCTGAATTTATATTCTCAAACTGTTGTTCATCATCATCAGTAGCTTTACTCCCTTTCCCATCTCATCCTCCTACTATTAACTTAGATCTGTCTATTCTATTCACTGTCTATTCTATTCTATAACAATTTCAACCTAACCTAAAATCGAAACAAAATCACTGAACAAAATTAAAAATGGTGAAGAAACAAGAGAAAAAGAAAGATGAAAAGATCGACAAAAAACTTAAGAAAACAGTGAAGAAACAAGAATCTCCAAAAGGTAAATCGAAGTTTCATTGTTCTTCAGTGATTATTTATGGTTGAAAATCAACATGCATCAATGATTTTTGGTTTCATCAATGAATTTGCGTAATTAGGTTTTATTTCTTATCATTTGTTTGTATCATAAAATAGGTTTAGGTTTCATCTGTTTCGAAATCACAGGTTTCATAATTAGGTTTCAATTACATTTTTTTTCACCTTATTTATTCACGATTCAATTATGTTCAGTTTTGGTTTCATCATTTTCACTGTATAGTTGAAACCAACTTTGTTGGTGTTTTTTTACTTAATGGCTATTCTGATGGAAGCAAAATTGGTTTCATCATTTTACTGTATGGTTGAAACCAACATTGTTGGTATTTTTTTACTTAATGGCTATTTTTGATGGAACCATAATTGGTTTCATCATTTTCACTGTATGGTTGAAACCAACTCTGTTGGTGCTTATGATTTACTTAATGGCTATTTTGATGGAACCAAAATTGGTTTCATCATTTTCACTGTATGGTTGAAACCAAATCTGTTGGTGCTTATGGTTTACTTCTGGTTTAACATCAGGGAAAAAATAGAACCGTATAGGTGCTCGTTGTATCATTTGTGTGCGGAGGTACCTACAATAAAAGCTTTGATATAAAAAATGGAAAAACACATGAAGGCCCTTGTTGCTTGTCCATTTTGGCGTTTCTTCAAACCGTTCTACGAAGGTACACTACAAGAAGAAAAATTAAAGAAAAGGACGAAAGCAATTCAGATGATCTTACGTTCATATTATAAGAGTGTGAAGCGTGTGAAACCAGATTGTTTTAAGTTAATGAGAGCAAAGAACATGATATTACAGACCACACCGGAACAATTTGCTGTGATTTTTGGTCTACAAATGATGAAGGATATAGATATAGCAAAAGATGATGAGCTGAAAAAAAAGGTAAACATGTTTGCGGTTGAGTACTTTAAGGGAGATAAGAAGATGAGGAAAACTGATATTCTGAGAGCTATGATGGAAACTGCAGCGGATGAAACCAAAGATGAAGACTTCGTCAAGTTATTCGTCCTCTATCTCTTGGTATCAATATTTGTCCCAAACAAAGGTGCGCAGAATCTGATTTCAAAATACTTATACCAAGTATTTGAGATGAATAAGGTGTGTTGGGAAAATGTTTTCCATGAATATATAACTGAGTCTATAATAAAAGACAAACAAGTTGATGATGTATCTGGTTGCGTAATTTACCCATTGGTAAGTTAACTTTTGTTTCTTTTGATTCATAAGTTGTTTGTTTTTTATTTTTCCCGAGTTTGATTACTAATTTGAATGTTGTGTATTCTTTTTTTTCAGTATTGGTTTTCCGAGATGTCAAACATCACCTTAAGACAGGATGTGCACGACATGTACGTAATTTTGGCTTTATGGAACCTAGATAAAATATACAAGGCAATAGTGAATAATTTCGATGATCTTAGCCAGAAATTTTTTCAAAGGTAAAAGTAACAATAGTTCTTGTTTGTTTATACTTTTTAATGTCTGAGACTTAAAAATTTCCATCATTTATTTGGTTCCACCTTATTCCAGATGAAAAAAAATGATGGAACCAAAAAAGGTTATATCCTTTATTTAATTCCACCTTATTTCAGATGAAAAAAATGATGAAATCAAAATAAGTTCCATAATTTTTCTTATGTTCTGCAGATGAATGTGGGTCACCGTCAGGGATCGTTCTTGCTTCCATATAATGAACAAGAAATACGCTTGGTCCAGCGCATAGAGGAAGAAGATATTCTTGTTGAAGAATATATTGATCGTGGACTGCAGGTTGGTAATGACAATGGCGAGCGTATTACATGTGAACTGCAGGTTGGTGATGGCAATAACGAGCGTATTGCAAGTGAAGAGAATGTTGGTGCTAGAAATAAAGAGCCTGCATAAAATGAAGAGAATGTTGGAACTGGAAATGAAGATAACCCTTACAAGGCTAAATATAAGTGGGCGAGAATTTCGATTGAAAAACTTACAACCGTTGGTAACAATGGGATTTCTAAAGAAGATCAACCAATACTGGCCAAATATGATGCTGAAGAGAGGTTACAACCAGTGAAGGAGATTTACGTGAGACAGAAACGTAAAAGAGATGAAACAGAAACGGTTTCGGACCATGAAGAAACGGTACCTGAAACGGTTTCAAACCGTGAAGAACATATGGAGGTGATATGTTAAATCTTAGATGTGTTAAATATGATCTTGTTTATTTGTGTGTGTTGGGTTAATGATAGTTCCATTTGAATAGATTTGTATGAATTTCTTTTTTAATGAAACCAGAAAAGTTTCATTTGAGAATTATATTAAGTTAGATATGTTAATATTGCAGGATATGATAAGCAAAGCTATAATGATTGTGGATGACATAATAGAAAAAGAAAGGGTTTTGCGGCAAGAAAAAACACAACAAGATGCTGGCGATGTTGTGATTGAACCAGCAAAGGATTTATTGGTTGAAGATGGTGAACAAAATAAAAAGTCTGACAATGTTGTTTTCGAAGATAATGCTGAGGTGATAATTTATTTTGATTTGATTTGTTTGTTGTCGATGAATCTGATTTTTTTGAACTCAATAAATCTTACAGGTAATGAATCTTCCTGAAGAAACACAACAAGATGATGCAATGGAACCAAAAAAGGTTTCAGCACATGAAGTTAAGATTCAAGGTTTGATTAAATATTTTGAAGGTTTTTTGTTGGAACCAGAAAAGGTTTCATCATCTGAAGGCAAAGTTCAGGAGCAACAAGTGATGGAACCAGAAAAGGTTTCATCATCTGAATGCAAAGTTCAGCGGCTGATTGAAGAGGTTTCGGAGTTAACTCCGAATACAATTGAAGAATTGAAGTTGGCTGAGCAAGTTGAATATGAAATTAACAAAGCAAAGCAAGCGACATATAATGTAATAGAAGATGTTTTGGAGATAACTCCAAACACAGCTGAAGATATCAAGGTGGCTGAACAAGCTGAATCTTCTTTGTCGAAGACTGAATTGAAGAGTATAATTTAAGAAGTTTTTAAATTGACTCCAGACACAATAAAAGATATCAAGGTGTCTGAGCAGGTAGAATTGGAAGCCAAGAAAAGTTCTTCGTCAAAGCTAGAGATCGAGATTGAAGTGTCAACTCAGGGTTCAATTGAGGAAAGTGTTCTTCAGCAAATGGAAGATGAAATGAAAATAAGGGTTCTATATCAAAGCCAGAAAGTAAAGGCATGTGATACTACTCAGTTATACACATGATAAAAGATGTAACTGATTTAGAAGATGATATGCCTCATTTCAGTTTGGGATTGACGCAAAGTGACAGTGACAAAGAAGATAGCGAGCATGAAGACGTCACTCCCGAAAAAAGGTGAGTAGCATAATATCAAGAATGAGGAAAAACAAAAGGAATATGCAAGCACCTGTTAAGATGCAGGATTATACACCTGGGGAAGTTAAAAAGAAGAAAAGAAACAAGAGTCGTTGTGTTAGCAGAAAGCACTCTAAAAAGTCTCAGAAGAAAAAACGGAAAAAAAAGAGGTGAAGTTGAAAGCAGTTGACAACTTGAAGATTGTACTCGATTCAAATCAGAAACCGCTCATGTGCAGATATTTTAAAATGCATAATGAAAGGTAAGTGGAATTCATACTTTTCAGTTTTTGGTTTCATAATTTCAGTGTTGAAACCAAAATGAGAATACATTTCTTTTAGTTTATTTTCTTCTTCTTTAATCATTAATTTGTTTTTCAACAATTTAACAACAGTGACATGGCATGAGAGAAAAAAGAGCTTGGATTGTACATAACAGAAAGGAATATGAATAACGGAGATATGATTGAATTCTACATGCTAAAATTGTAAAAGAACACATCAAAGAAAAAGTTGAAACCAAATGATACTCTTAAGTACAAAAGAACATTTTTTCTAAGCAGATATGTCTATGTAAGTTTCCTCTAAATTCCCTTATAAAAGTTTTTTTCTGAAACCAAATTAGAACTTGATATTTTATATTTTTACTGAATTTCAGACATTACACTCAATCGGGAAAAATTGTCGCTCTGCAATTGAATCTTTCATCGACAACATGGATTACAGCCCAAAATCTATATCTGTTCCATTGCTCACAAAACTTAGTGGAAAGTTATACCACTGGAAATTGCTAGCTTTTGATAATGAGACTGGAGAATTCTCTCACTACAACTCCATAGCTGAAACTGAAGATGAATGAAGCAAAAGTGCTGAAAGCATGAAACAAAGAATGGTGTCAACATTCAAACAACATGTTGTAAAGCTCTCACTAGACTTGGCAAGTCAATCAAAAGAATTTGTTTTGAACACCCCTTTGTGTTGTCAGCAAGATGTGTAAGTTCTTTAAAAGAACTTGTGTTTAGAGATCTTCTCTTCATTATCTTCATTTCACTCCTTTTTTGTTTTGTTCAATTTAAAGATCTTGTTATGTTACTTTCAGGAATGATTGCGGCCTTCATGTTTGCTATTACATGAAGAGCCTCTTGAAAGAAATTTTTTCGTCTGAAGCGCATATAAAACAAAAGGTGCAGAATATGAGGCCAAAGTTGGCCTGCAAGATCCTCCTTGACAAAGGTGCAGACTATGAGTCAAAGTTGCAACTTAAGTTGGCAGTTTTAGTTCTCAATTAAAAAAATTGCAATTTTAGTTTTAGTTTAAAGTACTTGTGTAATGATTTTAGTTTTTGTTTAAAATACTTGGAACTTTTATAAAAACATCTCAGTTTGTATGTTTATAAAGATCTCAGTTGATAAAACAAAAGTTTTAAAACCAAAAAGTGTTTCAACATAATGCAGGAAAGCTAAAACCTTAGGAATTGAACAAACATATCACGACGTAAACAAAAATGATGGAACCAAAAAATTTCATCATTTTTTTAGAAAAGTTCCATCATTTTTTTGGTTTCATCTTATTCCAGATGAAAAAAATGATGGAACCAAAAAAAGTTCCATCATATTAGAGATGAAAAAAATATTGAAGCATGTGACAAACAATGAAAACTATTTTAGTTCCAACAAATTATAAAAGCCTGCAACTCTGACAAACTTAATCTAAAAATAAACAAACCTGAAACACCTGCAGACTTTGGAGACACAATCGTAGGCTTTTCAACTGTGGGGACAAGATTAATTGCTCTTGCATAGGATTCACAGTAGAACTTTACTGTAAAGTAGAATTCGACATACTTATACGGATCTTCTTCATTTATCATGATACAACGGATAACGTGGGCACAGGGGAAACCGTTGATGCGCCAGCGGTTGCAAGAACATGTTCTTCTTTGCAAATCGACTTTTTGTGTTAATGTCGAATGAAATTCAAACACATATTGCGACGACTTGGTGACATTGTATTCACGACCATGCATCTTGTTGTTTAATTTCAAATTCTGGACATAAAGTTTCTCGCCACTCAATAAGGTTGCACATTCCTCGCGACGTACACACATTTGATTCATAAGCTTCACTCTGATCTCATCAACCATGATGGTTATAGGCTTCTCTCTCTCTTTATGGATCCAACTATTGAAACTCTCAGCGATATTCGAACACAACCTACCATAACGACGACCGAGAAATAAACACTTGCCCATTTATCAACCGGAGCTCTACTCAGATAATCTTGTAACTTCTGATTTTTGACCTGCAACAACTTCTCCCAGTTCTCTGAAAATTTTGTATGTGTATTAGCATACGCACATTTTTCAAACAATCCCAGCACATAATTGTTATAAACCTTATTGGTCTTCAGCAAGTATGTATTGACATTGTTCTTCATATGGCAATAACACCAACCATGAACAGCATTAGAGAATACAACAGGAATTTGATTCACCAAACAACTACCACGATCACTCACAAAAGTAAGCTTTTTGGACAGAGGAGAAAGAACTCTATTTAAATTCTCCAGAAACCATTTCATGTTCGCGTCATTCTCCGATGAAACCACAGCATAAGCTAAAGGATATATTTCTGAAACAAAACAAGAAAAAATGTCTCAACATATAAAAATGATGAAACCAACATAAACGAATAGAATGTTTAAGAAACTTACCGTCATTTCCGGTTAGACCTGTTGCTGCCATGATATGACCAAGGTATTTGCTCTTTAAATGGGCTGCATCAAGGAATAATAAAGGACGACACTAATTGAATCCACGAATGCATGCTCCGAAAGAGATAAACAATCTCTGAAATTTTTGAGTCCCATTTTCAACTTCCAAAACAACACGAGATCCGGGATTGGTTTCAGTCAATTTGTTGGTATACCATTTCAAGTAGATAAATGATTTCTCTTTCTCTCCCCATGTAATATTCAATGCATGCCTCTTCCCTGCATATGCATAATAACGACTAATGTCAAAGCCATACTCTCTTGTAAATTGAATCATTATATCCTTTGTCTTCTTCCTTGGATTCTGTTTAATCTCTTCGAGAATCAAGCTACTAATTGGTTTCTTCGACACATGTGGTCTGTTTACAACTCCACCACAACAAGTATGCTTCTTATTTAACTTTTTGATAATAAAATGACTACCTTCAACACCATCAATAAAAACAACATATATATGCCATTCACATTTCTCTTCTTCCTTCTTAGCACAACATGCACCAATCCTCAACTTTTCATTCCTTATCGTCTTGAATGAATACCCAGATGTTGCATGATATTTCAACAAATCAGAACGAACTTGTTGAACACCTCCTGTAAACACCTAATTGACACCCCGAAAAATGCCTAACCAAAGCGCAGACTTCAACGGTTCTTTAACTTTATTACTAACATCATAATCAACTAAATTTGTAAGTCCTGCATGCTCGAAAGGTATAATTCCTAAACTTCGAAAAAAAGAATGGCTGCTCGAAAGGTATAATTCCTAATCTTCGTGGCTGCTCAAAGGTATGATTCCTGAACTTCGTGACTGCTCAAAAGGTATAGTTACTGCACTTCCTGAACTAGAACTAGAAGACTCATCTCTATGCCTTACATGTAACTCAAGAGATGAAAGCTTATTAAACAAAGTAGAGCAACCGATTGGAGATCAAAATCACAATTGATAACCTTTTGCTGATCACCAACTATGTGGAAATTTTTATAGAAAGAACAGAAAATTGACACCAACTTGAACATATACTACCTTTCAAATCAAAAATAGATGCTTGTAGACCAATACGAAACGATAATGTATCCTGTTTGTGAGATATAACCGCGAGAACAGATTCCATAATCTATAGTACAAAGTATGAAACCAAAAAAAAGTTTCATTAGATGTGAATATCAATAACAACAAAATTTGAATAAGAACATCAACAACATAACAATTTTCATTCCAATAGATTTGAATAAGAACATCAACAACATAACCAAAGAAATCGTAAAAACAAATGGATCTGAGTTTTATAATCAACATAAACTCGAAAATTCAAACAAAAACAAAAACAAAATAGATTACTTGAAAAGTTGAATTTCAGTCTTCGATGAATGATTCGACTAATACAATAGCTTGAGCCGAATGAGAAGATGATCAAATTGGAAGGATAAACTGTAACTTCAGTTGGATTCTTCAAACCAATATCGAATCTCACTGATGAATGATTCGAAGAACAAACTGAAATTGTAAATTCTTTTTTCTTCTTCAGTTAAACTGAAACGAATACCAAATCTGCTCTACTCTTATTCAATCAATTTCAACCTAAAAATTACTTTCCGAGTTGCAAATATTGATTAAATCGGCGTGAATCTTTGAATTTTAGAATTGAAACCCTAAAAACAAAGAAAAAACGAAGATCTGAAAATGATTTCTCGGAGAAGATTTCGATTCTCTCTGAACAATATTTCTCGGAAAGAAGATCCGTTTTTCTCTCTCTCAATATTTTCTTCCGCCAAAGGCTTAAGAATATATATAGAAGGGCAGCTTGGGTATTTTAAAATTAACTAAAAACTAAAATTACACATTATTAGAGGAAATGGGGTTTTTATATCATTTATATTTCAAATGGTTTTTATTTATAAAAAATAATATGGGAGGAGTTTTTATATGCTAAGTATGGTCACCTTGGTTTTTTACTACAAATTATGTTTAAAAAAACACATATTTTAAGAAGAAAAAAAATGATTATTCTGGGACGCAGAAAGTAAAAAATTCTAAACTACGAAGAATGATCGAAAAAAGAAGATTTAAAATGAGGACTTGGGATTTGAAATATGACCCCATCGTAAAAACAAAAAAAAAGGAAAAATTGAGCCATTGAAAATTCGTAGGTCATTATATCTTAAACGAAAAATCAGAGTATAAAATAGTAATCATATGAATAAAAAATTTATATTACGCACCAGTTTGATTAAAATTATTTTTATAGGTGGTCCTTGTATACTAAGACGATAAGTTTATTCGTATCCGGTCTAAAAGAGTTTATCTAAACCAATGAAAAAAATAATTTAATGATCTAATCAATCAGACTTTAACAGTATAATATTCATCCACCAATAAAAAAAAAGGTTTCAAAAACCGTTAAATACATAAAAAGCTTTTAATACGGTAAATTTATTATACATCACCTTTAATATTGTTGATAACACAAACATGGAATACATTTGTTTGTCTTCGTGTATCATGTGATTCATGTCATATCTGGCACGTTGAATAACAACGAATTACAGCACATATAAGAAAAATGGAGAAATATTACATTCTAAAGCTTGAGAGTTAAATCAAAATATCCAGGTTCCTTCTCATGAGTTTAGGAAAGCCCATCACTCCAAAGCCGAAAACCTCTACCCTCTAGTTTCTTATGACTAGTTTCAAGACGACCACCATCCCAATTACGAAAACCACCAACTTCTAGTTCTTTCTTATGAGTTTCTGGACGACTAGCATCCCAAAGATGAATACCACCAACTTCGGGACCTTATAATGATGACAGTTGGTATATGATCACCAACAACAGTAACATTAACATAGAATCAAATTGATTAGCTTACATCTTAGTGACAATGCTTTGTCGATGCGCAGGTTGAAGTAGGGTTTTCCAATCAGTAGCGTCCATGTTAGGTTCAATATTAGAATCGTTAGTTCGAATTTGTGACCATGATATATGTCCTTGAATTCCAGGATTTGTGATATTATTCTGAATATTCTGGGACAGCAGCTGCTGCTGGGCTAGAGACTGGTTAGCTAAGGAAACTTGTGACTGTCCTATGCTGCACACTTGAGACTGCATACCGTAAGACGCTATTTTGGTACAATGAAGAAAGTAACTGTGTAAATCAGGTGACCAATAACTCAAAGCAAACGGGATTAAGGGAACTGACGCACATTGCAAAACAAATAAATGAAATAAAAATTAACACTATCATAGTTATGTAATACCAAAATTTCATATGGGGCATTTTAGTATTAATTAAATACTCTCTCTGGAAAAGTGATATTCCTTCCGTTTCAGGAAAAAAGGATTTATCACTTTTTTATTTTAGCCTAAAAAATAGGTTAAAATGAAAAAGTGATAGTAACTCTTTTCCTGAAACGGAGGTAGTATTTTAACTTTTAAAATTTGTCTAAATTGAAAAAGCAAAAATCTCACTTTTCCTGAAACAAAGAAAATATAATATACCAACAATCTTTATAACATAGAAATTCTTACCTGGATCTAGAGAATTTTGGCTACCACCAGCAGTATTAAACGGTAAAGAACTAAAAACTGCATTCGTCTGAGATTTTTGTTTTTTTAAAGCATGATTCATCTGAGATTCTGTCTCCATTGTCTGTAACTTTAAAGATATTCTTCGTAGATACTCCGACTAAGTATTACAGAATTAATTTAGATAAATTCCATAAGTGTTGCATGCTAAAAAGGAGTTTAATGAGTAAATATAACAAATAGTTCTGACAAAACAAATATATGGTGCAGAGATAATACATCAGCCAACATGATTTACATAGGATGCACCAGTACCCAGTTCTCAACGGAAGACTATTTTATATGTAGAGCATCCAAACTGTATTCATTACATGATTTTGCTCTGTTAGTACATCATCTATTACTTTAATGTAACATTGCTAATGCTTAGAGACTATAACCTCCTTAAAACCCAGAGGACGAGTGGCAGAGAAAGAGAAAAGTATTTAGCAGGTCTTAGGAAATTATACCTTACTGATAACTAATAACATCAAATTCTTCCGACCAAAACGAATCCAATTATTGATACAAGACTTGACAATAAGGGGAAAAAACCATTCATGTAAACTAAAACTAGACAGTCCAAACATCTATCACTACCAACATACCATAAATCCTAATAAAGCAGAACTAGTTTTAATCCAACAGGAAGATCTTATTAAAGCTAATAAAGGATCGATCTATGACACAATTTTTTATTTTACTACTCAGGATAGCAGTGAAGTAGCTGTGGAATAACACTGTTAACTGTGTGTAACCCTATAACATCTTGACATACCAAAACGGTAAGCTATTTAGTTGACCATCTTTTTTCTTAAAAACATGTAACAGAAGAAAAGGAGCGCAAACCATACAAAATGTAACATAAGATTCGCTCATAAGACAAGCTCCCGCAAGCAACCCTATACAAGTTAGCTAATCCTGCTCAGGTCTTTCAGGTGATTCAGTACTTCCCATATTGGAAATTCAAGTACGTTGAGAACCAGTGCCATCCTACATAAGCAGTTATTAGGACACACATGGTTCTCATACATTACTGTAATAGGAGCATAAATACCTTCCTTAAACTCAGTCAGGTCCCATAGGAGATTAAGTACAATTACCCTATCTCCAACGGGAACTCAAGTAACTAGCAGAGCTCGAGTACCTTTCAAGACTTCAGCTCCAAACAACTCAATTAGTACTGCAAGAGGTTTGTGTAAACAAGAAAGGTAGATGTACAGTGTACTTCATATTTCATAAAAAGGTGATAATATCTAACTGGATATGATATGGCATTTGTACTTCACCTTCATGTCAAATACACCTAAAGATTTGACAACGAAAAATTAATAATCAGAAGACTCATACACCTCAGAAGAGCACTATGACAAGAATGGCTTGGCATCTCCAAGAACTATCCCAAAGTCCTTAACTCAATTTATCATTTATGCAGCCCCAAAGCCTCCCAAAACTCTGTTATCGATCTCAATAATTAAATAACGACAGAGAAGGGTCAAGCAATCTGTCTCTCTTCCGCAAAAAGTAAGAATTTCCGCGTAATTTAACCAATTCAAGGTGAAAAAATGGGAATATAATGCTCACTTGTAATGTTTAACAATTTATTTCTCGTATAGCTCACGTCTCAGACCAAATTTGGGAAGCCTCATGATTTACTTTAGGAAGGACAAAATATGTAGGTTCGTCACGCAGTAAGTGTAACTCCAAATTAGATAAGATCCCGATTTGCTTCTAGTTCCGATACTAACTACTTTTCAATGCCTTTATGCGGTGAAATATTGGAGCCCACACACTCACAACTCTCTCAAAACGTGCCGATGAACCATGAGAACATAACAGTGTCGCCTTTTCAGTTTTAATTAATCAAAATCCCGCAGACTTAGCAAATAGGTACTTCATGGGTAAATTATATGGAGTGAAAATAAGCTAATTAGCATATCAGTAGAAAAAAACTAGTCAGGCAGTACCACCATAGCACTGACGGGACAACATTGAATAATATACCTGTCTTGTAGCAGCAGTAAATATTTTTTCCTCGAACCTTACAGCTATTTTATCAAGCTCTACCAATCTCTCCGGACCAGTAATCGGAAGGTATCTCTTCAGAGTTGAAAGAGTAGATTGAAATTAATTATAGACTGGAAGGATCTTAGGTAACTGCAAGTGATTGAAACATAACGACAGGTACTAAAGATGCATATATCAGGCATCAAATTACAAAATACGGCAATATAAAAACAAAAATATACCTGCTATAATATTTTCTACTGACAATATGATTTTGTACAAGAAAAAGTATCTCTATTAACATTACTATGTTACAGAATATACAAAAATTGCTATAGAATTCTCTCAAAACAATACTTCATGCTTGATAATTACATACACATATCATTAGCAATCGAATTCCTCAACTAAAAGTTCATTTCTTTTCTTCGTTATGTTAAAATCAATTTTCTTCCTCTCCACTTATTGTAATTTATAACCACTACTAAAATTGGAAAAAAATTAACCAAAATCAGAAACCTAATTCAAAGCTAACACTTAACAAAGAATCCAAGATATCTTAATTAAAAGCATAAATTCAATTTAATGCGGAACTCCCACAGTCCGACTAACTGAATTTAAATTTCAAATGTTCAATCGAAGACGACTCTCGCAATTGAAGAACAAAATACTGAATGATAACTTTCGCAATCACTTTGCCCAATCCGGAACCCTAATTCAAAGCTAAAACCTAACAGCAGTAGCATTAACAAATAATCAAGTTAATTAGCTTACATATTAGTGACCATGCTTTGTCGAGATCCAGGTTGAAGTAGGGTTTTCCAATCAGTAGCGTCCATGTTAGGTTCAATATTAGAATGGGTAGCTCGGATTTGTGACCATTACTTGGGTCCTTGAATTCCAGGATATGCGATATCATTCTGAATATTCTGGGACAACAGCTGCTGCCATGCTAGAGACTGATTAGCTAAGGAAATTTGTGACTGCCCTGGGTTGCGCACTTGAGACTGCATACTGTGAGACGCTATTTTGGTAAAATTAAGAAAGTAAATACATAAATCAGGTGACCAATAATTTAAAGCAGACGGGAATAAGTGAACTATCTGGCACATTGCAACACAATAATAATCGAAACAAAAATTAAGTAATTAATGTTAGCATTTTGTGTTTTACACAACAAATCTCCATTAGTGTGAGGTAATCCTTGGTTAGATTATGTTAAGTCTGGAATAGTCGTAATCCGCATTATGGTTCAATTATGGTATGATTTAAGGTCTAATTTTGTGTTTGTACTAACTTAAGCTTAATACTAGATAAGGTTAAAGACTAACATGACATGTCCATGAGGTGTCCAATGTAACCATGAGGTGTCACTCCAACTCATGATAAAAAGGTTAGAAACATGTGGCAAGCATGACTAGGACTTTATTCTAGCCTCATATGTTTTATAAATAAAATCTGTTTTCATCCATCGTACAAGTGTGAGGAAATAGAAGTGGATGATAATAAGTCATGAAACCTTTAGATTGTTTTCTGTTTCTATCTTCTATAATCTGTTAACACAAGTATGTTATCTATTTATTTGATGTTGATTCGTATGCTGTGGAGTAAGTTATGATTTCAGCATAGTGGTAATCTTATATGATGTTTAGTACTAAAGAATGAAGGTTGAGGAGCTGAAATTTCAACAATTAACACTATCATAGTTGAGTGCGTGATACCAAAATCTCTTATAGGATACTTAAGCATTAATTAAATAAAATATACCAACAATCTATATAACATAGAAATTCTTACCTGGATGTTGAGGATTTTGGCTACCACCAGCAGTATTTAACGGAAAAGAATTAAAATTTGCATTCGTCTGAGTTTTTTTTTTTTTTGAAGCATGGTTCGTCTGAGATTTTGTCTCCATTGTCCGTAACTTTAAGGATATTCTTCGTAGATAATCCGACTAAATATTACAAAATTAATTTAGATAAATTCCATAAGTGTTGCATGCTAGTAAAAAGGAGTTTAATGAGTAAATATAAGTATAAGAGTATCTGCAATCGTCGACTATTTTGACGATCAAAGATTGAATTTGATCGATAGTCTGCGAAATGCAGCCACAGTCGTCGATCAGTTTTAGTATTTAGTCAAGAAAAATCACTGTTCGAGATTAAATCTCGTCGCTGATCGACGACGAAAAATTATAGTCGCGCGAAATCATAAGGCCTCGCCTGTCACCGAACGATTCTCCAGAATCTCGCTTAAAAATACGGACGAAGAGTTGGCATTTCGCCAGCTCAAGCGGGATACCAAAGTTACACTCCACCAGACGATATCCCAGAAGGTCACCTTCACATAAGTGAGATTCTGAGATACCGCCCAAAATTTAAAAACCTTGTTTTGGATATGGGCGAGGTCCCAAAATTACGCTTAAAAACCAAAATTTAAAAATCCGGGAGTTGGCGAGATCCCAAAATTTCGTATGTATGTTTATTTTACAGGCGGTACATTACGCCCTCGCATATGAAGTTTTAGTGGCTCGTCCGGCTATCCAAGCGATATACTAGTACTTCGCTTACCCCCAAACAATACTCTACGCCCTCGCTTGATCAGCCACCGATGTTCTTGACCCGGATCAAAGATCAAATTTTTTAATCTTTGATGGATGGGTTTGATCGTCCCATTGTGGACGCCCTAACCAATAGTTCTGACGAACAAATATACGGTGCAGAGATGATAGATCAGCAAACATAATTTACACAAGATGCACCAGTACCCAGTTCTCAACGAAAGAACATTTTATTTGTAGAGCTTCCAAACTGTATTCATTACACAATTCTGCTATGTTAGTACATCATGTACCTCTAATGTAACACCTCATCAACTATGTTAGTACATCATGTACCTCTAATGTAACACCTCATCAACCTGCCACTGCTTAGAGATTATAACCTTCTAAAACCTAGAGGATGAGTGGCACAGAAAGAGAGAAAAGTATTTATGTAAGATAGAACTAAACTCAGGAGTGACAGACCATAGATGATAGAGCTTCCTAATGAAGAACTAGTTTAGAACCAACAGAAAACCGTTTTCCATAGGGAAAGGCATACCACACTAAATGTAATTTAGCATTTGTTGATATGACTAGAATCGGTATACCTAACCGGATTAGGACTGGGACTGTTTTAGGTTAT